>JAJLSF010000303.1:0-105179 GCA_030567395.1 Citeromyces hawaiiensis
CCTCCCGGCCTGATCTCATCGATAGCGCTCTTCTGAGACCTGGAAGACTGGATAAGGCTGTTCTTTGCGATATGCCCACTTCTCAGGAAGTTTGTGAGATTATCAAATGTGTAACCAGGAAAATGAGTGTCGACAAGAATGTTGAACTGGACAATGTGGCTGATCAGTGTGTTGGTTTTAACGGAGCAGATATCCAGGCCTTGGCTTATAACGCTTATTTGAAAGCTGTCCATGAACGCTTGGATGAAGAAAAAGAGATGAACTCGGAGCCGAAATCGACCCAAGGGCCTGAATTTTTCCAAACTTTAGCAAAAGCGCAAAATCGAATCGAAATGTCAAAATCTGTGAGTGCGCTTCTCAAGGACCCGTCTGTGCCTCAGATGGAATTGGCAGAAAATGAAGGGGTGACTGAGGTTGTCTTAAAGCAACACCATTTTGCTGAGGCTTTGAAGGAGACAAAATCAAGCATTTCCAAAAATGAGCTGCGGAAGCTATTCAAAATTTATAGTGAGTTTCAGAATGATCGGTCGGGAGATATGCCGAACGGTGAAGCTAGCAGTGAGATAGGAGGAAGAACGACCCTTATGTGATGGAGTTCTGTGAGGTGTCAAGATCAGTTTGCGCTGATAACCGTCTCTATTTGCGCCCGATTCTGACTCTTTTGAGCCTTGGGCAATGCATAAATGACCTAGCTGCATTCATATCGACCATGGTATTCACCGCAAGCCAGTGCAATGCTTCAAGTGCATGGCCCTCACTCTTGCTGGACAGGTGGAGGGCGTTATATTCATTGTAGCAAAGGGCTGTGACAGTATCACAGAATTCCCGGCAATGGCATTGCGTCCACCTATGAGGGTTTTCCTAGAATCGCTCTTTTGGATATTTGAGAACCTTTTGGCATGTCTGACGTAAGGGTGTTGTAGGCAAAAGTATGTTATCAAATAGACAGGGATGGTGCGTGGGTGGTGAAAGCCTTTTTTTGTCAAATAAACACCTTGATCAATGGCAAGATCAAGGTCTTTCGTTTCCCTTGTGATCTAGACCGCGTCTTGGTGAAAACTAGTTGAAACCAACTGAAACTAGAAAAAAAAAGTTATTAAGAGCTGCCCCGGGTAAGGACCTGATCCTTTTTCACAATTCTTTTCTAGTAGACATCATGTGTCAAGTTTGGATCTTTTTAAATGCGGGTTGCCGAAGCTCCCCTTTAGAATATTCCTAGTTCTCCGTTCTACGCATCCAATTGCCTCACAAATTGCTCCACTCACAGAGAGTACATCTGCTTGTAAATTTTCTGTTCTGTGTAGCTCCCAAAGATAAATATCTTCCTCGACAGCCTTTAGCTCAACAAGCAGTCGGACTCGTCACCAGGTTAAATCTCGAGGAAGTTTCATAAAGGAAAAAGCCATTCATTCCTGCAGTTGAATACAGGCGTCTTCAATCAACCCTCTTCTGCAACAATATGCATCCTCTGCGTAATTTATGTGCGGGGTGCATATCGTCCACGTCCAAACCTTTTTTTTCTCAAAAGACAAAGAGGCGTGATGAAGTAGTGTCTTCAATTCCTTGAGGAGTTGCAGAAAAGACTTGAAAGTGACCTTAAAAATCAGTTTTCGACTGAGCAAGTCTTTGCCACTCATAAAAGCATCCCGAGATTTTATCTGGGAAGCTGCCCGAAACCTTCAAAAGAGAGGAGCCTCCTGACCAGTCGCTTGAAAAGAAAGTGACCACTTGGGTCACCTTAATAGCTTTTAGCCCTTTCAGCTATGCCTGTTGAGGGATATTTTCGATAACTCTGATGACGGAAAATGGTCCACGGAGAACAGCTATAGTCCAAGCTATCTTTACCATCACCTCTAAAAACTCTGGGTGGCTATGATGACACCGATAACAAGTTAAACATTAATGGTCAAGCTCACAGTTAATTGGCAACTTGAGCAAAAGGTCGGTATGTTTGCGAACAAAAGAGACGATCACAAATTGACACACGCTTTGAATTTGGATAAATTGTGGTTGATTTGATGTTAAGATGTATGTAGAGTCTAATTAAAGATTGAACTGCTCGAAACTGCTGATTTATCTGTTTCCACTGGTCAAAAAAACAGAAAAAAGGCTCTGTATATGACGTGCATGAGCTTCGCAGATACTTGCATATAGGGGGATCTTGAGGTGAGATCTTTTTTTGAGCCCCGATGGAACCTGAGTCAGATCTTTTCTTTTTCAAAACCCAGATCTAGATCCAATCCTGATCTTATCCGGATCTGGAGAGCTCACCCGATATTTTGCATGCCGGAAGATATTGTTCAAGCTTAGCTCAAAGACTGTGCAGACCAAACGGAGAGCCCATTTCCAATAAAAGAAGCTATCCTTTACCGAATATGTTCTGTTTTATTTCTGTCAGGAAAAGGTGATTGATAAAGCGGGTGTAAATCTTTATCAACAGCGATTGTTTGCACGTATTCCGAATTACCTCTTCTCGGTCTCCATAAAGCACGGAAACCTCTCCTTTTATACCTACCATGTCTGACAGCCGCCATCTCCTCCTTTACCCAACAAATGCTTAAGTCTAGAGCTCAACAGAGCCTATCTTGCAAAGATCACCATCAGATCATTCCTGATAATGCACGTTGCCTCTTATCATGCGGATCTTTTTCTGCCTTGCATAGATAGCAAGCATGAGGTCTTAACCACTCTTCCGAGAGGGAGATCTCAGTAGTATAACACTACCTATAACAACTCGAGTAGTACCTCGATATACAATATCACCCGCAGGAGGTTCGGGTTGCCAACTGCAACCTCATGCCCTTCGGCCTCTGGGGCGGTCGTGTTGCGACCCTTACCCCCTCGCAATATCCTTTGTAGTATTTCTATGCGGTCTACTGCAGCACGCAATGCATCCTGCAGTGGAGCAGATCAGTTAATCGACTTATGCAAAACAGGAGAACCGATAGATGCTCAGATCGGCTCTCTCTCATAAAGTAGCTTGCGCTTCCTTTATATATGGAAACAGGCGTCGTACCTCATGAATCCGATCCACTTTGTTGGACCACAGACTGGCTTTACGGTATAAATCTATTTAGTCAGTAGTATAGTAGTATTCACTCTCCAACAGTTTCCCTTATCATGTCGCGCGCCAAACCATTTTGGTTGACGTGCGACTAGTACTTAATGGGCTGTGTATGAGACTTCTGTTGCAGCGAATCACGGAGACGCTAAAGAAGGCTTAGCTGGGAGCCAAGCCTAGGTAACCCCCATTAAGCTTGGGCCTATCACTACACCACCAAGCCTGTATACTTGGCGGGCGATTTTTCTTATTTTTTCACATTTCACTTGACCATATCTAGGTAGATAAAAACATATCAAATCACCTCATAACTAAGTAAGACTCATGGGGAAGGTGAGGCTCTCCAGATGCGGATCTCAAAAAAAAAATAAGGTTCGAGATCTAGATCAGCAAATTGAAAAATATCACCGGATCTGGAGAGTCTTAGGAGAAAGAACCACATGATGTGTGGCTTCAAGGAAGCTTATTTACAGACACATTCCATCAATCTTGGCCTTTCACGTCTCCGTGCACCACGATATGAACTTCAATTTCAGAGAGTTGCCTCTGGCTCTCAAAAGAGCTTGGCGAACACTTTTTCTCGAATGTAAAAAAGCGAGATTCAATAAGTACTACTAGCTGTCAAAGAGGTCAATTTTATTCCTATTTTTCCCCATATTTGGTATGCTAATAACAATATACAACGTCCTTTACCACTCAATTGTCTTGAATTGACATGTCTCGTAAGGGAAAAGTTCTTTGCAAGTCACCTCAAGGACTCAATTTCCTCTTTGTGAAGTCCCTGCAAGCAGTTCGCATGAGGTATTGAATCCCCGATATAGATTCACCTAGTCACAATGTACAAAGAGACGATATTTGAGGAAAAGTCTAGATTACACAAAGAGAGCATAGATAGACGTACATTCCGACGCATTTAAGAAAGGTCATGTATAATGTAGCCGGGGGCCAAGGAGAAGTTGTGCTTCCGCTGAAAAAGTAAAGGGCACTTTAACAATTTTATAAACTTTCCCACCTCCGCACACCAACCAAAAAAATTCTATGACGGCGGTGGAAAACTCCAGGAAACGGCTCTCATCGGGGCTCTCTGTATCGCAGAAAGTGTTTGTTCGGTCCCGGGGAGGTGGTGCGACGAAAGTCGTCAGGGAACATTACCTCAGGACAGACATCCCGTGTCTATCGAGAGCGTGCACTGTGTGCCCTGATTTCTACAAACCCGATGCACATGGGTTATTGCCTCAGGCTGTGCTGTCAGAGAACCCGCTCTCTATTGACAAGTACGGGAAGCATTACGTTGTAGCAGATACGAACATTGTGCTTAACGCTATTGACTTACTTGAAAACGACCGAGTGCTCTACGATGTAATTATTCCACAGACGGTGCTAGAGGAGGTGAAAAATAGAAGTTTCCCAATATACATGCGTCTTCGAACTCTGTGCAAGAATGAAGAAAAGAGATTCACCGTTTTCCACAATGAATTCCACGAGGAAACTTTTACCGATAGACTGCCAAAGGAAACGATGAACGACTACAACGACAGACTCATCAGAAAGTGTGTTTTGTGGCTGAGAAAGCATTTTGAGCCGTATGGGATCACGTGTTTGCTTTTGACAAACGACCGGGAGAACGTGCAATTGGCAACAAAAGACGAGATTGATTCTTTGACCCTTCAGAACTATCTCTCCTTGCTGCCGGATTCTGAGGAACTATTGGACCTACTTCCGTCCACTTCCGACGACTTTTCTAGACGCGTAGAGATCAAGTATCCGGATTACTACACCACAGCCAGAGTTATGGCTGGGGTGAGGAACGGAACGCTGCATCAGGGGATTATCAATACGTCGTCTTATAATTTCCTTGAGGGATCCATCTCGGTGCCGTCTTTGCCCAAACCGTTGCTTGTCATTGGAAGGGACCATCTCAACAGAGCTTTCAATGGGGACGCTGTTGTGGTTGAGCTGTTGGATAAAAGCCAGTGGAAACGGCCGTCTGCTGAGATTGTGGATGAAGAAACCATTAATAAGAATGCGGTGGACGAAGAAGGAGAAAAAATTGTAATCTCTGACCAGGAACGTAGACTATTGGCCGAGGACGCTGCGAGAGCACAGAATGAAACCAACTCGGAGATGATCCACCCAACCGCGAGAGTCGTTTCTGTCGTGCGCAGATCTTGGAGATCATATGTGGGCCAGATCGCTCCAAACTCGATCAACAAGGACTTTGTAGGAACATCCTCCAAAGCTTGTTTTGTCAATCTGATGGACCGGTCTTTGCCTAAAGTGAGGATACGTACCCGTAGGGCTAAGGAGCTGTTGGGGAAGAGAATTGTGGTTGGAATTGACGCCTGGCCGCAAGACTCAAAATATCCTGAGGGCCATTTTATCAGGACTCTCGGTGAGGTCGAAGACAAGGGGGCTGAAGAAGAAGCTCTTTTGATAGAACACGATATCGAATATCGCCCATTTTCTAAAAGAGTCTTGGAGTGTCTTCCGCAAGAGGGACACGACTGGAAAGTTCCAGCGCAAATTCCTTCCAATCGCAGAGACTTGCGTGAGAAGCTCATCTGCTCTATCGATCCGCCAGGGTGCGTTGACATTGACGATGCGCTCCATGCCAAAAAGCTTCCGAATGGGAACTTTGAAGTCGGTGTCCATATTGCCGATGTGACCCACTTTGTCAAGGCAAACAGCGCTCTGGATCAGGAGGGAGCCTCAAGAGGAACTTCTGTGTATCTGGTAGATAAGCGTATTGACATGTTACCAATGCTGCTGGGAACGGACCTGTGTTCTCTGAAACCGTATGTGGAGCGGTACGCTTTTAGTGTATTGTGGGAGCTCGACCAAAACGCCAATATTGTCAACGTGGATTACACCAAGTCGGTGATCAAGTCGCGCGAAGCATTCTCGTACGAGCAAGCTCAGATCCGCATCGACGACCAAACCCAGCAAGACGAGCTTACCCAGGGAATGCGCATTTTGCTGCATCTTTCCAAGAAACTCAAACGAAAGAGAATCGAAGCCGGGGCCCTCAATTTGGCTTCTCCAGAGGTCAAAGTGCACATGGACTCGGAAACTTCTGATCCGGGCGAGGTTGAAATCAAACAGCTTCTAGACACAAACTCTTTGGTTGAAGAATTCATGTTGTTGGCCAATATCTCTGTCGCCAGGAAAATCTACGACGCGTTCCCTCAAGTGGCCATGCTCAGAAGACACGCAGCTCCTCCGGCTACCAACTTTGAGGTTCTGAACGATATGCTGCGAGTTAGAAAGGCGATGAACATTTCTTTAGAAAGTTCTAAAGCACTCGCTGACTCGCTGGATAGATGCGAAGATCAATCCGATCCATACTTCAATACGCTGCTTCGTATCATGGCTACGAGATGTATGATGGCTGCTGAGTATTTTGCATCGGGAAGTTTCTCGTACCCTGAGTATACCCACTACGGTTTGGCGGTAGATATATACACCCATTTCACATCCCCCATCAGAAGATACTGCGATGTTGTTGCGCACAGGCAGCTTGCTGCTGCGATCGACTACGAGCAGCTCGACATCATCCACCGCGACAAGACAAAGATGGACCTTGTGGTGAAGAACATCAACAAGAGACACAGGAACGCTCAGTTTGCGGGCAGAGCAAGTATCGAGTACTACGTGGGGCAGGTGATGAAAAATAGCGAAAGCACTCAAGAGGGTTATGTGATCAAGGTTTTCTCTAACGGTATCGTTGTGCTTGTACCCAAGTTTGGTGTTGAGAGTTTGATCAAATTGGAGAATTTGGGTGATGCCGATAGCGCAGAGTTTGATGAGGCAAACTACACTCTAAAATTCAAACGGGAAAACGGCCAGTGGCGCCAGCTTTCTGTGTTTGAAAAAGTGACTGTGTTTGTCAAGTCTGTCTTTGATGAGCCTACAGGGAAGCGCAAGGCTCAATTGGTTCTCAAATAGGGGAGGCGTCTGCTTAAATTGTGGGGCGTTGTAGCGTTAAGAATTTTCAAATGATTTTCAAAATCACTTTGATAAAGGTGGCCGTACAGGCTTTTGATTACTATCTCAACTAAAGAAGAATATTATGTCTAGGATGTTCTGCATAGAGAAATAGCAGGTATCGTGAGAATATATACTTACGGAAGGAAATCACAGAATATCGATTTTTTGGCGAGTTGCTGATTCAATATGAGACTTTGCATTCTGCTCATTATGAAGGAATTACTCTTCAGTCGAGTGGAGAACTAAGACCTCGAGGCGCTGGATGTCAGTGAAGTAAAACGTGCGTCTTTCGAGCATCAGGAAAGACCAGCCACGATAACAACCATTCAAAATCAACTTCTCAGAACCACGGGTGTTCTCTATAGCAATTCTGCACTCCATTTTATTTACTTGATTGATCTGATCTTCAACTGATCAGTCAGAGGCAAAGCTGAGGCCAAGAAGTTCCTAGACGAGTAGAGACGGTATGATGCGACGGCGTTTCAGTATTGAAGCACGTGAGAGTATCTCACTTGTTTTCCCTTATTATCAAGCCTTTTTGTAGTGGTCAAAGCGGCATTGACCCGTCAGTATTCTTTCCATTAGTTATGTCACGACAATGTTGTGACAGAGTACGCTGTTTGAAAATACCATACAGACACGATCATAGATCCATCAATAAACGTTATTTTACCACATTTCATCAACAACTTGACTTGGACAGTAACGGTCGCTCTTTCATGATTTTCTGATAATTTTTAGTCTTCATTCTCGGATCCAAAATCATCAGATGAATCTGTCTGATCTGATTCATCATCTTCATATTCGTCCCCAATAAAAGCAGCCATGGTTTCAAACCATTCTCGACTGGGCTTCGACTCATTAGAAATTAAATATTCACCAGCGGCAATGTCACAGAGGTATACAAAACAATAATCATCACGTTTTTCATAATCTTCCTCCAGAGTCTTGCCCTCGACAACACCAAACGAAATATGGTTTAAACATCTTAATGGTTGGCACAAAAGTCCCTTGCTTTGGGAAGGGAGCTACACCCATACCGACAGATGTCCATTGAGCGCTCGATCGCTTTTAAGTCAGTATAATCATCTTTAAGCAATTGACCGACAAAAGAAGGGTAGCCGTCTAGATGAAAACGATATCCCTTGTATAGTCCATTTTTGCGGGGTGTGCGATAGTCAAGCTTGGTGCTCTTATGATATAAACAGTTGAACATATGTCCCTGTTACTAAAGTTACTCAAAACATTAGCACGCATATTTCACGCATTGCGGTACAGGGCACTCTAGAGATCATATTTCATTGCCTTTGATGATGACGACAGTCAGATATTGTCTTGACCCAGGAAATCTTGTCGACTGCATCGTACGAGATACAAAATTGTGAGATGGACATGCACGCCAAGGCCAGTTGCAGAAGTTGTAGAGCTTTTTCCAGATCTGACTTGGAAATTTCAATCAGAGCTTCGTTGAAAAGACAGTCGTAAGAATCAGGCTGCGAAGATGACACTGGGTTCGGCAAAAAATGTTGAGCTTGCATACATTGTGAGATTACAGCACGTTCGTTTACGGAAAGGTCTGAACATTCACTTTCCGGGGCATTTTCAATAAGTTTCTGATAGAGAGTAAGTGCCTCTTTCGATTGACCCTTTTTGTAAAGCGACTGTGCGATAATGTGTTTGATTCCGCGATTGGAGCTGTTCTCTTCGTACAATTTGGCCAAGTTTTTGTCCTTTCCCAGACGGTAGTAAATATACGCTTCTTCAACGGAAAAGATTGAGGGACCCGCTTTAGCTTTGTATTTTTGCATTAAATGGAATGCCTTTTCGTATTTGTCCAAGTTGATGAGTGCAACTAAACACAAGCACATTGCCAGTTCCTTTATCGTTTTGAGAGACGGACTCTTTTTGTAAAAGACGCGATCCCGTCTCGAATGCCTTCACGTGATCGTCTTGCTCAGAATGAACCTGAAGGGGGTGCTTGGCGGTCCTCAACGGACGGCTGTAGACCACGTGATACACTTACCTAGCATCTATATTATTTTAACTACATGGGTCGCACAGTAATCAAAAATTCATATTTAGTCTACGGAGGTGTAGCACGCACGTTGTGAATTTCCACTTTATTAAATCTAAAACATTTCAAAGCACGTTCACCTCGCCTTCTCATGGGATGATCAGTTTCTATCAGAGGTGATTAATACAGACAACTACGTCAGGGATTGGTCAAAATCCCTTTTATCCTTTTGAGATACCCTATAGTGCTTTGGTGTGGATTTTTATACGGTCTTCGCTTGTGCTATTCAACATCCTCAACGCAGCTATTTCTTTAGTGTTTGGATAGGCAGTCTTTTATCCATCGGTTATATTTACAAGCAACACCGTCCGCTCAATTGAAGTCAAGCTTATCAGTTAGCCCTCCAGTCAATCAGACCTCAACAGCGATTGCCCTTCGCGTAATGATCTAAAGCCACCCGCCTTGAAACACGCACCAAGGAGTCTAACGTCTATGCGAGTGTTTGGGAGTAAAACCCGTAACGCGTAATGAAAGTGAACGTAGGTGAGAACCTCTTTAGAGGTGCATCATCGACCGATCCTGATGTCTTCGGATGGATTTGAGTAAGAGCATAGCTGTTAGGACCCGAAAGATGGTGAGCTATGCCTGAATAGGGTGAAGCCAGAGGATACTCTGGTGTAGGCTCGTAGCGGTTCCGAAGTGCAAATCGATCGTCGAATTTGGGTATAGGGGCGAATGACTAATCGAACCATCTAGTAGCTGGTTCCTGCCGAAGTTTCCCTCAGGATAGCAAAAGCTCGTATCAGTTTTATGAGGTAAAGCGAATGATTAGAGGTACTAGGATCGAAATGACCTTGACCTATTCTCAAACTTCAAATATGTAAGAAGTCCTTGTTGCTCAATTGAACGTGGACATATAAATGAAGAGCTTTTAGTGGGCCATTTTTGGTAAGCAGAACTGGCGACGCGGGATGAACCGACCGTGGAGGGAATCGTCCGTTGAGGACATTCTGACTATAAATAGAGCTTTTCCCATGTAAATAGAGACAGCTTATTACCAACAAATATGTCCCAAGAGAACTCTCTGGACCTAACAAGGCAACTAAAAGACCTCCACTTACGGTCCAAGCCCTCACTTTATTCTCAAAAATATACCAACATTGTAGCTTTAGATCATAAAATCAGTCAGTCATTCCGCAAAGCTGGTGAGAAAGACCTGAGGCTACACTTTCAATTCCAGATGAATGAAAAAAGTCACCTGCTTATGCCTAAGGTCTACCAATTATGCTCCACTGCTGATGCAATACAAAAAAAGCATACATGCAAGTTCACTGGGAGTCTTGATCCAGCTGACGGGCTTTGGCAAGGTCTGTGGCTGAAAACAAAAGTATTGATGGACTTTCTGTGAGATGTTCTAGCGGAAGTATTATGGTTGACTCTTATTTAAAGGCCTATAGACAACCCTCCTCACCATTGATACGGCAAAACGCGGGTAAATTAATATACGGCATTAAACCCACAGACATCTATTTCTCAATGTCTCAGAGAAAATATTGAAGTATCATTATATCTTGAGCAGCAGGAAGAAAAAATGAAGAGAATAGCATCTCTTCTCCTAAAAAAACAAAAGTTCACCGAGCAGGGATGATATAAAATTGCCAATCAACATTCTCTGCCTCAATAAAACTAGGTGTTGTGTACCAGATCAATCAGAGCATAACGCTCTGGTGACAGAAGGTTGAATGTTCCTCTCCTGGGACCGTTGTGTTGACTGCACAAAAGCATACTATACAATCTATATTAATCCGGGATGACTCTTTGCTTTAATGGACTGATCGAAAAGTGCTCATAAGTCTGTTTTTTCAAAGAGTGTCGAGTTGAGCTTTGGATTTTTGGTTGTGCTTCATAACTACTTATAAACCCTGGTTCAATGCTCTTGGAACTTATCCCGCTTGATTTTGCAATACCTGACTGATAGCTAAGATGACATCCTACCAGAAGTACCTTACCGCGTATACACTTGTTTTTGTGGCCTTGTACGTGCAAAGGGCTGCATACCACCATGTAGATGTTTTAAGCAGACGTAGGACGAGTAAACGTGATGTGGAGAAACAAGAAATGAAATAGGCGGATCATTTCCAACCTTCGGGTAGGAGGAGAAGACTGATAAAAAAACAAAAAGATTGCGCGTATGGTCTCCCACTTCACTACTTGGTCATGCTCTTTGCAGCTTAAATACATTTGATCAGACGGGAAACAGTGCTTCCTACTAGATATGGTAGCGCGACTAAGCATAAGCTTAGGAGCTTATAACTTTATAAAAGCTAAAAAGTGTGAAAATGGTGTACGGGAGGGACGTAAGATTTTTTTGCACTCAATTTTGTATCAAGACTTCCTCTCAACCACCAGAGCCACAATATAATTGCCATTTACAGCATCCAAAATTCCATCGACATCAGACGAATAGCTTATCTTTTTTTCACTGATGCTTTCTACCACACCCATTATCAACATAAATACATATAGCCTATAGTGAGTGCTGCTCATGACGAAGACAATTGACAACATCAAGGACGGTATTATGATTCGTAGTATGGTTTCAGATGTGTTCCCGGTCAGCTTAACGTCACCCTATTATTTGGATTTTTTACTCTACAGTAGTATACTGACTCTTTTACGAATTCGAAAACACAAAGCTAATATCCGAATTCCTTTTTCAGCCGTGACGAAGAGCCTAATTTCCTGATTCAGGCCTTTGCTGAACTTCAATTTAGCAACGCGAAAATCAAGAAAGAACCTTGATCTCTTAGTCTCTAAGAATTTATCATAATTGTTGTCCGGCGCAATGCGAAACAGCTCGTAGGAGACATAGTCATAAAGAAGGATCCTGCGAGGTTCTAGAGATGTGAGTGAATTTTTCGGCTTGCACGTAATTTCGATAGCGACAATAGCTTGTTTCTCTAGAACAAAAACATGTCGAGAGGATTTGACATTGTGTAATTGTAGTTGGCATGGGTGAAAAGAAAGAAATTGAGGAAATGCGATAGATGCACATACCGAGAGACGTGATTTGAGATGGTATATACATTGGTAAGTAAAACTAAAAAGAGTTAAAACGATGTTTATTATTTGGCGCTTCTTTGCGAGCATATTCCTTCATTGTGACTCTTGAAAACACATTGATCTTGGTAGACTTTTCACGCTACGAATACTTGTTCTGGCTGCACACACTTTTTTGCTCTCCAAGACCGAAGCCTATTGCGTCTTTTATAATTTTCAAAATTGCATACACGGAAAACTGCCTCGCTTTCGCTTCATTGTCTCGCCACAACTCCCGCTGCATCCGCCGCCTTGAGGATATACTTCTTGTAGTCGTTGATGGTACCAGGGAACCTATAAACCTTTCCTTCCTCAGACACCCAGATCTCTTTGCAAACACGATTTATCATGGCAACGTCGTGAGAAACCATAAGCACACCTCCCTCAAACTTGTCGAGAGCCTCGGCAAGCGCATCCAAACCAGACGTATCCAAATGGTTCGACGGCTCATCTAAAACCAGAATATGCGGGTTTGTCATACACAAGGCTGCAAAGGCAACACGGGATTTTTGACCACCAGAAAGCAACAGCATCTTTTGCAGACCCAGCGATCCCGTGATACCAAAGGAACCCAGATGTCTACGATACTCTTCGTCCGACCTACCGGGGAATGTCTGTGACATCCACGTTACAGCATTTAAAGAGAGGTCCATAGCGTCAATATGGTGCTGAGCAAAGTAACCAATTCTCAGACGCCCGTTGCGAGAAACAAACCCAGAAAGCGGATTGAGGTCTCCCATCAAAAGCTTCAGCAAAGTTGTTTTACCACAACCGTTTGCACCGACCAGGGCAACTCGAGAGTCTAGCTGTATATCCAGCTCGACATCTTTCAAGAGTAGCTTCTCAGCATCGTAGCCAAAGGTAACTTCCTGTAACTGCAAGATGGGAGGTGAGATCTTTTCCACTTCTGGGAACCTGAAAGTGACCGATTTTTCCTCTGCGGGAGGTTCTAAAACAGGCAGTTTTTCCAGTTTCTTGATTCTGCTTTGCGCTTCCGAAGATTTGGCCGCATTGTAACGGAACTTGTCGATGAACTCCTGCAGATGCTTACGGTACGCCATTTGGTTTTCATACTCTCTCTTTTGGTTCTTGAGACGTTCTTCCTTGGTGTTGTAGAACGAGTCAAAGTCAGCTCCACGGTAGTAGTCCAGACGCTCAGAGTGTTGGTGGACAATGTCGGTAGCCACTTCGTTCAAAAACGCCTTGTCGTGCGATACAACAAGTACCGTTCCAGGATAGCTCTGTAAGTAGTGAGCAAGGTATATGATCGACGGAACATCCAACATATTGGAAGGTTCATCTAGAAGTAAAAGATCTGGTTTACAGAAAAGCGCTCTGGCTAGGGAAAGTCTCATTCTCCAACCACCAGAAAACGACTTTGTGGGCTGACTCTGAGATTGCTGAGTGAAACCAAGACCGAATAAAATAGAAGCGGCTTTCCCCTCTGCTTTATCTGATTCCATATCAGCCAATTTTTCATGCACTTCTTGCATGTGTGTGATAAGATCACCCGATTCGTTATCGAGTTTTTTACTTTCTAACGAATCCTCGTCAAACTCCTTTTTGAGTTCCTCAATCTCGTTCATCCTCTCCGTCAGCTTCCCCTCATCCATCAGCAACTGCTTACGCCAAACATCGGCATCCAAAACAGACTGCAATGCAGAGGTGTCATCACCCTTTATTTCCTGCTCCACATGAAGAATGGTGATGTGCTTAGGAACACTCAATTCTCTACGAGACAAAGCACGGAGTAAGGTGGATTTACCGATACCATTCTGTCCCACTAGACCGTATCTGTGGCCATGTGACAAGCTCAAGGATGCGTCTGACAAAATACGCTGACCGTCTCCAACGTACAGATCGATGTTGTCAATATGGATATCCTTTGATTTGCCAGCAGATAGCCCATAATCCAATGGGTTGATCTTGAGGAAAAAGCTATCATAGTCTTCTGGTGGAGTCTCATTAAGCAGCTTGGAAGCCTCGTATTTGACAAATTTGTTGTTACGTTTTGCAACTTTTTTCGCAATCTTGGCCTCGGCTTTTTGCAACTTTTTCTTATCCACACGGGTTTCCATGTTCTTACCCGTGTGCTCAATATCCTGCGTCGACTGCAGTAGGGCGAGAGAGGAATTTATGTCGCGTTGACGATTATTGATCAAATTGATATCTAAAAGACGTTTCGAGGTATCTCCCATAACGGTGAGTTTGGCAAGGTTTTCCGAAAGCTTTTTCGCCAAGAAATCGCTCAAACTTGATACAAGTTTGGCCACTTTGTCGTCCTCTCCGCCTGCTGACTTTAGCAGAGTTCCAATGTGGTTCATCTCAGACTCTATATCGAGCTTGTTAGCAGCAACAGCATCACCCGTAGACTTCTCAAGGTGTTTAACATATCCCAGTGCGTAGTCGGCAACCACAACATCAATTTTCGGCACAGCCTGACTGATCTCAAAACTTAGACTGGACATACCGTTTTAGTGACACGGGTTAAAAATGACAGAGCATAACGGTCCCCTTAAAATGAGAAGAATAACTAAACCGCAAAGACCTACCCAAGCAGGCAAACAAACATCTATCCACGACTTTTTCTCGAAAACAAAAGTGGTCGAGTCGACACCACCACCTAAAGTGGTCAAGTATCTTTTGATACCTGTAGCCACTATCGGTTGTGGCAAAACAACTACCGCTCTTACGCTGGCAAATGTACTGAAGAGCTGCGGACACGTCCAAAGTGACAATGTCAAGTCCAAGAGGCATAAGCTGGTTAAAAATGCTTTGCTCGCTCTCGCAGATAGAAATGCTGTCGTTGTCGATCGTAATAATCATACATTTCGAGAGAGAGCTCAACTTTTGAGTGATCTTGAGTCTCTCAAGAGCCGGTATCTTGGATCAAAGAATGTAGCGCTGAAGAAAATATGCCTCAACTTTATTTCTGGTGATGTCAATGACTCAGAACTGTGGAAAGTAACTAGCCAAAGGGTTATCTCTCGCGGTGACCGACATCAATCTATCAGGACGGGTGATATGGGCCAGGGTAAAGTCAGTATGATTATGAAAGGGTTTTTGAAGAGGTTTGAGCCGATCGATCCCTCCAAGGAGCCAGACAGCTTGTTTGATCTGGTGATCGATCTGGATTCAAAGGGTACGAGCTCGTCTCTGGACAATGCAAAGAAAGTGGCCAGAACACTGCGTGAGCAATATTTGGAGTTTGCAGACGAGGCCATTTCAGATGATGAATACCAGCATGCGTTTTCTGAGGCTCTACAATATACTCCTTGTGCTGAAAGGAAGGAAGGCAATTGATGATTTTTTCCCGATGGTTTTATTCGTTGGAAAGGGCTAACAAGATTTATGTTGAAACAGCGGGATTCCAATACCTGTATCAAATGATATATCATGCAGAGAGGGTAGTTCTTAGTGGGTGTGCGATTTCCTGGCTTTTCGTTCCGTTGTTATAAACTGCCGTGTATTGTATGCGGTCAACAACAGCTGATCATAAGTGCAGCTGAGCTTATTATGGAAGGCTTAAGAGCTTGAAAGGTGCTCGCTGTCAATAAGGATTAATGCCTCAAGGCATTATCTCCTTTAGGCTCGATTAAGCCCGAGCATAAACCTTTCAGGGCAACATCCAGGAGATCTGCTTCAGGTTGAGACAGGCTCGGTCAGCAGCTTGAAAAAGTATATTGCTTCGGAATGATGATTATAGTACGCCATATCTTTTTTTTGCGACTCAAGACTGAACGGTCATAACTATCAAACAAAGTCACTCAAAGAATAAAAAAACCCCCCTAAAATTAAGTCAGATAAACTTCAGCTGCACATCTATGCATCATACTCTTGAGTTGAGTACCAAAAATATGGAAGCAACAGGAGAGGCAAGAAACGGGAAGATACTACACACCATAATTTATGGAGCGAAGCTTGCTGTGCCTTACAGCGAGCCCTCAGTGGCAAAAGTGACTCTATCTTTTACCACCACCAGGAGGAAGGAGATGCTAACCACTGGTTAATTCAATATACTCAGATATAAATGAAGGCCTAATTATGCAAAGTAATGCAGAAATATGCACCTCTGTTTTTTTTTTTTTTTTTTTTTTTTTTTTTTTTTTTTTTTTTTTTTTTGCCAGATCTAATGAAACCGTCTAAATCACCGCAATTGATCTACACAGCCGAAGGGATAACGCGATACCTAAGGTCAAAAGACATTAATACACCACAGCTCTGTGAAGTCGCCTCTCAGCTGATCCAAAATACGTTGCCACAACATGTCAACCTACCCAATAAAGTCACATTTGTTTATGATCTGCTTTGCGATCGACTCAACAATCTCAAAAATATCGACTTCAGAAATAGTGCCGATGTGTGGCGATTACTAGTGAATGTGCTGGAGCGGATTGAGGAGAATGTCATGAGTAAAACGCTAACAAAATTGAACTCTGCTGAAATTCTCCCCCTTGTCAGTGAATATTACTCTTCTAGCAACGATCTCGAGTTGTTCGTACTTACAGCCAAGTACCTCGAGCTTATGATACGTTTTTCATTTTTGCGTCTCGATAATACCCAAAGTGTCACTTTCGTCTCCAATTTTCTGAACTTTTGCGATGCTAATCGGCAGTCACTCCAAGATGACATGGCTCAATATATCTCGCTGATCAAAAAAGCTTTTACCGCAAATAATGGCCATTTGAATAAGTACACCACTGCTACGGTG
Source organism: Citeromyces hawaiiensis (assembly GCA_030567395.1). Lineage (NCBI taxonomy): Eukaryota > Fungi > Ascomycota > Pichiomycetes > Pichiales > Pichiaceae > Citeromyces > Citeromyces hawaiiensis. The sequence goes on from JAJLSF010000303.1 coordinate 16,873, forward strand.
GCCCAGTTCAGCTCCAACGCGTTGCCGCATGTTATCTCACTGGCGTGTGCCTTTGAAGATCCAGTCATTCAAAAAGAGCTCAAGTATATGGTCAACTCCACAATCCTGTCTCAGCAAGAGCTTCCTTTGTTATCTGCTAATATCGAACGACTTGTGGCATCGAAACCTGATCCCATCGGCCTCACCCGCGTATACGAACTGATACTTCAGCGAACAAACGATGTTGCCACTTTGGAAGCAGCCTACTTATCCCTTGTTGATTATAATCCTGCTCTAGCTTCAACGCTTTTCAGTCTCTTGTCGAAAGTCAAGAAAACGCTCTCTACGCCCTTTCTTACGAGTGTGGTGTCTAAAAACCTGAATGCCGAAACAGTGGATCACAAACTCATTTTGTCCGTTATTCATCTTGATGTCGAAATAGGAATGAATTTCGCACAACAGATCTTGGAAACATTCACTTCACAGAGTCACTCGGATCCCTTTGAAGCTGTGGACCAAGTGATTGAATGTTTTGTGAGACTGAGAAACTTTGCAGGATTTTTCCCCGTATGGTCCAAATTTCTAGGCCAAGACGCTGCAACTTTCGGCAATTGCATAATGATAGCCGTTGTAGGCCGCAAAAGTCGTTGTTTGTCCCCATCACAGACTAAAGAGCTATTTGAAGCACTAGCTGAGCACTTGGAGTCTTCACTCAAAACCGGGTCAGGGATTCTGACAAGAGTAATTCAACTCTCCGCTTTAGTGCATGGACTGTTGGCTAACTTGAATGGTCAAATGTCAACCTCCTCCATTGAGGTTGCTATGAACATTATCTCCTTACTGAAACCAAAGCTTGTTTCGATTGTTTTGAGTTCAAATGATCAGCTGCAATCATTTCCAGCGTATCAGACTCTTTGCTTCGATATCTTGTCAATGTTGGACAGAGAGAGTCTGGATGATGACACAATAAAGGGCACTCTTTTGCCAAAGTTTTTGAAAGTGGCGCTTGCCAAAGGCTCACACCTCTTAGCGAGGAGATCCGCCTTTTTCTCGATTCTCAGACTTAGGGAGATGAGAGAGTTCAGTGTGACTAGTGTTATGGACAAGTTTTTGAATCTGGCAAAGGAGGAAAATAATCCGGAGCTCATTCAAGACATATTTGACAGATGGTGCATCATGATCAACTCCTTATGCAGTAAAGAGCAGATCAAGGTTTTGGTCGATACTAGTTTGGCCACGTTCCGTCCTGATCAGCTGGTATTACTGGGCCACCGCTCCTTGTTCCACGAACAATTGAACCTGGGGGATGAATTTGTTTTTCAAATAATCAACCAGCTGAAGACTCTGCAAGATGAAGAGCGTTCGGAAACTTTGGCTCGTTTCCTTGATAGTTATCCTAGCGCGTACTTTACAAAGTTTCACCGGGGAGAGCTGATATCCATTATTTCCGGAAAAGCTCTAGATGGAAACGGTGTCGGCCCGTTCCGCAAACTTGCCTCAAAGCTTCTATCCAAAGCCACATTGAGAAGTGAACTGGAAACAGATCTGGAAACCATGTTGGTTTTCGTTCGCTCATGCAATTCACAAGAGGAAATACAGTTGTCGTCGCAAATTATCGAACAGATATTCTCGGCTCATCTACAACACAGCTCCGGTGACTCTTTTGTCGAAACCACTCTGACATCTTTGACCCAAAAGCTCAAGGAAAAACCCAGTATGGAGTCTTATCAAGTTGCACACGCAGCTCTCAGTGCGCTTTCTGATGCGGAGGTGTCCTTTGGTTCGGTGATCGAAGGTCTGCAAGTTCAATTATGCGCAAGCTCTATTCACCTCATTGATGATCCCGCCAACAGCAAAGATATCTCGCAAATTATAGCTCCGTTGACTGAGCTGAGACTTTTCAAAAAGCTGCGGTTGGCAGAATCCCATCTGGAGGAGGAGCTCTGGAAACGTCTGCAGAAACTTGGTGCCTCCACTCCAAACGTTAAAGCTAAGCTGTTCACAATTCAATGCCAGCGGGAAATGAGTATTGACTACATCATGTCTTTATATGTTGTGCTGAGAGATGATTGTTCTTTTGAGGATCTTAGATCTGACCTCTGTACGGTTTTGTCGAGTCTTGATACCAAGAAACTACATGACGCTTTGACAATGGCATGGCTAGCATTCGAGAGCAACAGCAGCGAGACATACTTGGAGCTTCTCTTGTGTTGTTTGTCCACCCTTGACAAGCAAGATCCCGAGTCTCAAAAGCTGCTCTGCAAATCACTGTCCATGATAGTGAACCAGTGGAAGATCATCACTTCAACAATGGCAGGCGTTTTGCGTTTGCTCGAATTCTTGAAGGAATCATTAATCGAAAGAGGGTGGTGCTTCAATCAGTATGGGTTCGAGCTTGTTGTTGAAATTGTTTCTGTCGCTTCCCATACCTTACAGAGGCTTGTGGGCGATCAAAGAGCAGTTCTATGCGAAGTATATGGGAAAACGATCCAGGTACTTTCTACGATTTTGCAGTTCCACAGATACCGTTTTTCTCATCGCCATCATCTACTGGTTTCTTGCTGCATTTCTTTGATGGAGTGCCTCTTTGAGAAGTCTTCCAAGCTCTCCGAGACACCAAACTTTAACTCGATTCAACTATCAGGCGAGAGCGGGCTGAAATTCACAAGGCTTATCTCCAATCTATGTCAGCCACCCATGAATCAGCGTAGCGAAGAAAACAAGCTTGTGCTGTCTTCAGCGGTCATCAAAGGTAACGTGAGAAAGCATATACATCTATTGCTGCTGAGCTATGTGAAGCTTTCGCTGACGTGTCATGTCAACCTGGAGGTAAAGAAGGAGCTGGCCATTGCTATTTTCGAAGTGTTCGACATCCTGACACAGACAGAGCTTGCTCTTGTCAACTCTTCTCTTGACCTCCCGGGCAAGGCGATGTTTAAAAAGGTGCTAGAGGATTACAAAGTGGAGGGAAAATGGAAGGATGATCAGTAGGGGAATATATCGTAGGTTTAGCTAAATTGGACACCCATATCTCATGTATGTGTCATCTGGAGGTGGGTACACGAGGGATTGGTTTTGCTAGGAAGAAGGCCATCTAAAGATCGATGTATTCTGTTATAGTATTCAATAGAAAAATATGGGGTAATTGCATAGAATAAACTTAAAAATATCCTCCTTTGCTTTCGCTCCATGTCAACCGATTTGGCGGGATTGATACCGAAAAACACCAAGACACAGCGCTCATCTCGCGGTATTAGATTTTTTTCTTTTTTTGGTGAGAAGGGAAGCCCTTGAAGCTTGGGGTCTAGAGGACTGTAAAGTGAGCGACTTCCTAGAAGGGTTGGAACATCCTGCAACAGCTGATCGGCATAATATTTGCTTATTTTCGAGCTTCAAACCGAAGTGACATATATCTGAAATCAGTTTGTTTTATATTTTGGAGAGGTCACTAGTAGTACCGACAGAAGGTGGCGGCGGAGGCAGACCCTCTGGGCTTTTTTTCCCTCAATTGCCGCTGGGAGGTGTCTGTGAAGGCGCACCTGATTACAAGGCACCTTTCGAATGTTTGTTTGAGCGAATTTTTTAGATGAAGCCAAGCCTTCATCGTGAATGACGGTGCATATAGCTGGTTTATGTACGCCGTACTATAAGTAGCGTGTATATCTTTATCACTTCTAGTGAATCCGAATACTAGTATCGCTAGCACAGCATTTATGAGCTACATAGATGCCAAAGTTCAAAAAGTATGAGAAAAAGGAGGTGCCGAATGACACGAGGAGCATCTTTTTGTGCCATGTGGTGGGCAATAATAATTCTATAGTCGAGTAGGGAAAGGCGGCACAGAAAGTTGAGAAATAAGCATTGATCTTGCTGAAGTATAAAGTAATCACATTGGTTGACCAACAAGAAGTGAGAACAAATAACAACACAAATTGACCACAAGAAAGTGTTACTACTAATAAGCCTTACTCTGTTTCTACTGGCGACGACTTGGTGCTCTCAGTCAACATGAGCGCGACCTATATAGTTCTGATCTATACTGCTCTGTGATTTGATCTCGTACTGGGTGGCATAGTGCCCATCAGCAGGATAAGGATATACGCGATGGATGCTTATTAGTATCGGGCAGCTGATGCTCCATCGATCCTTGATAAATTGACCCGGAAGCAGCTCTTCACTCCAAATCTGCAAGCGCACACGAGGATTATTCGATGTCTCCTCTCATCACAGATCCTTTATGAAGCAGGGCAGGGTCATGAGGCGTCCAGCTGTTGAACTTCTTTCAATCTTGGTTGGTACGTGTATGTATTTATATAAACTTCATTTTATAGACATTCCATCACCTAAAGGTATTCTAGTCTGCTCTGCTGAATAGATGCCTCAAAGTAGACCATATAAAATCCTGAAGCTTTTACTTACAGACATTGAGAGATCAGTGAGGAATCCGTTGCCAATACCTATTAAAACCTCAGGTCAGATCTATAAAACAAAGTTGCGTTGGAAGAATGTTCGAGAGTGAGGCAACAATCTCATATGGTGAGAGAAACCACCATCCTTTTTTATATACAGCTTTTGGTGATCTCTATCGCACCCAATGCCAATTTCACTCTTTATATATATATATATATATATATATATATTAAAAAATATACTTTTTCAGCCCTATTTAAATGTCAGCACCACAATCTCAATGGGACAAGCTACGATATATTCCCGAACCAGGGGAACCTGAGCTACCGCCGCAGCTGAACTCTATGGCCAACAAAGAGGTTGATGATGTGATTGACGAACTGAATAGACTGCCGTTTTTCATGACAGAGGTCGACGACTCGAATGGAGAAGGCGGTAATAACGTTGGGCTAGAAGCTCTCAAAACACTTGCGTATGAGGGTGATCCGGAAGAGATTGCAACCAATTTTAAAAATCAAGGAAATGACAGATATAAAGCCAAACAATATAAACTCGCGATCGAATATTACGATAAAGCACTTGCCGCTCATTGTGACATCCCAGAGATAGAAAAAGCACTTTATTCTAACAGGGGAGCTTGCCAGCTGGAATTGAAAAATTATAGAAAGTGCATCAATGATTGCACGCGATGCTTGCAAATAGATGCTACAAATGTCAAGGCTCTTTTCAGAACAGCCAAGGCTCTTTTGGCTCTAGATATTCTGGAACAGGCTAAACTCTGTTTGAACTACGCTTTAAGTCTGGACAAGGATAATGTTGCAACCGGTGCTCTTTTGAAGAAAATTGAAGAAAGAGAGAGTTTCCTATCTGCCATGGCAGAGCGTAGAGCCAAAGAGGCAAAAGAGAAGGAAGAAATGGAAAGTACGTTGAAGGATGCATTTTCAGCTAGAGGCATACAAATGGTTGAAACTGCACATCCTCCAGCCGTGCTAGAGACAACGTGTGCAAGGCTGGAAGATGCAAAGGATTTGGAGTCACAAATGATTTACCCTGCAGTGATAATGTATCCCATTAGTGACGAGTTTGATTTTGTTGGCGAAGTCTCCGAGCTCAGCACTCCTTCGGAAGTGATGGAGCTGTTAATGCAGAGACCGGCTGAATGGTTTGATGATCCAAAGCATGCTGAGTTCAAGCCTAATCTCTTGAATGCGTACATGGAAACGGTCGAAGGAGGGCTGATCAAATTGGGGAAGAAAATGTCGTTCCATACTATTCTTTCCAATCCCAAGCCTAAAATTCCCCTCATTGACAAGTCTTTGCTCGTTTATCTTGTGCCCAGATCGAAATCAGAGGACTGGTTGAAGAAATGGGATAGAGAAACTACCATAGCTAAAAGGAAATAGAGACATTGCGTTTGGGGAGGAAGCGATGCTTTGACTTCTGAAACATTTTCTGGTTGGTTAGAAAAGGGGCAGTCTCAGTTCATTTTAACGTTGTTATTGACTTTTAATTTCTCGTCAACCACAAAGCCAATACTGCTGCAGTGTACAGAATGCTTTGAAAAGGGTTTCATGTAGAGCAAATTAAATCGAATGGTGTCTGTTTCATTATTTGGCTCGGTATGAATGAGCTTCACCAGATGAGCCCGGTTGGGGTCTTGGTGAAAGAGATTGAATTATACTGGGGAAACCTTTCAACTTTGATGTTAGTTATCTATTTGAGAATAAAGTTTCACCACATTCAGTGCCTTTTCTTGGATGAAGAGGCTAGTTTCATCAGATAGGAAGGGATATTTAAGTTTCTCCGAAACTGAAACAGTGCAAACAGATAAAGTCTCGCAATAGGGATAATGAAGGCAATGAAGATGTAAGCTTAAATCTACCATTGCGGTAACAGGCTCTTTGTTCCCGGCGATCTCTTACAGAATTCAAATAACTACAGTGCAGATTGTCACTAAAGCACTACTACTGTATTGAGACTACTTGAAGAAACTAGCGAATATTACTGTAGACCCACCAAATACGACTCTTCCGTTGGCATACATTGACCCAGCAGCATACAGCTGCTATGATTACTGCTTCACTACCTCGCTTATATATATAGCCCTTCCTGGCGAATTGGAAGGACCTACATCAGAGTGAGGTTTTGGTGAGTAGGAATCTCACGCTGCTTGGCTGATGTCATGCCGTTTGCCCATGATGAGTTCCCCCCAAAGCAGTATACGGTTGTCAGATATATATCATGTGACAAAAAACTGATCGCGTCTCGTCGCATCCGTACCTTATTGTCAAGGTAAACAAACATAACCTGCATGAACTCTTCTGGATTTTGGGGGCTGGATGTCTCCAGAAGGGCTAAACGTGAGCCTTTGCATATAGCTGGAACTAGTAGATGGATTGCAAATGAGCTTTGCTATTCGAGCCACGTTGTGTGCAGTTATTCCCAAAAATTTGCGTTTAGCGTGAGCGCAGAGATAAGTTGGATCGATGAGTCACTCAAACAAATAAGGGAAGCCGATGAGAATCAAGACGCTCTGCTGCTTCTCAAATCACCCATCAAGGAGAACGAAAATTCCCCGATAAAAGAATGCAGGAAAAAGGAATTGGGGGTAAGTCCTGACAGAATACAATCGGACCCGCTCGCCAAGAAATTAACCTTCAATAAGGAACTACGCGGATCCCACAGTTTTGATATTAATGACTTTAAGCCAATTGCACAATCTAACAAGCAGCGAAAAGTGACTGCTCCAAGATTGCCTCCGTTGAAAAGTAGTCTTGCCGTATCGCCGGTCAAAGACGATTCTGCCACATCCCCATCTGTTTTTAGTATTGAAAATCAGATCCAGAAAGCGTCTAGGATGGAGCCTATAGACTTATGCATCGCAACTAAGTCGGATGTCAGAACTGACTTGTATAGGGAACCCTCGTCACCGCAAACTGAGGAAGAGGAGGGGAACACCTCGTTTCAGTTTATTCGTGACACTATTCGAAAGTCGTTGGCGTTGAATGCTGCGTTGAGGGGTTCCGATAACCGAGACGTGGATATAGATGGCCATAGAGGTGAGGATAGAGGTGAGGATAAAGATAAGGGAAAAGAAAACGAGGGTTATCGAGGCGAGGATAAAAAAGTTGAGATTTATCAAAATAAGGAGAAAGAAATTGAAAGTAATCAAGATGACAATAAGGAATTTAGTCAACAGCCGACTGAAAAGCAGCATGAAATTCAACGAAGTCTGAGAGAACCTGTTCAAGAAGCTGAAAATGATCAAAGTGTTCTAGCTCCATCCAGTAAAGTTGAACCGCAATCGAAGACCCCCTCTTCTCACGACAAACCTGGGTTTGTGTCTTTACCATCACGTGGAAGACTTACGCTTCGCTCGTCCTCAAAAGTTGAGCGACTTAACCACGCCTTTCAAGCAGACTCTCTCAACCACATTTCCAAAAACCTTCAATCTAGTTTGCTTGATGCACATACTAACGAGCCTCTAGAGCCAACGAGCAATCCGCAGCCTCCAGCTGTTTCTACTCCTCTCAAAGCTCCTATCAAGGTGGTCAAACTTGATTTGGCTCCCCCACCCACAAAGACCCCTCCTCGCTTAAGGACAAGTCCTATTTATGAGAGTGTTGAAAGCAAAAAACGAACATCGGATTTTCTTTCACCAAAAAGCTCCTCTCAGAAGTTTGCCTGCATTTATCCCGATCCAGAAAAGCAAATATCACCAGAACAATCAAAATTACCCATACCGCGTGGTCTTCTAACCGAAAAAGCTCCAAGCGATCTTAACCGGTCGGTGGCTCCGGAGAAAAGTAAAGCTGTTGATAGTGCCAAACGGACAAAATTCTCTCCAAACAGAGAACCACTCCAAAAAGATAAACCGCGCTCAAAAGTCTCAAGAGCACACGAATCGCTCACGGCTATGTCTCTTGCCAAGCCCGGACAACGGGTCACGAAACCCAGACGAAAAAGTGAAGCCAGAAAACACCATTCCATCAGAAAGGAACTTTTCAAGGAAAAGGCAAAGCCTGCGATGACCATTTCCTTGGATCAACAAATCAAGCACCCTCTGACTAAATTGAGGTCGAAATCGATGAAACTGGACCCCAAAGTCGACCCCACTACGCGAAACCACCTCGTTGAAGGTATGGACAAGGGCCCTGAAAGATTATCCCATCACAACGGGTTTGATGATCAAAAGAAACCTTCTCCGGAAGGTCTTTCGACAAAGAAAGAGAAGAGAGTAACTCATCAATTCGACACCTCATATATAACTCCACACAAGCAGATGGAACTGCCTGATATACTTTCAGATAGCGAGGAACAGGGAAGCAACGTGATGGCGGCATGGGCAGACTCACCAGAGTTGAGGAAAAGCCTACTGCTGCAGCAGAGTGCTAACCCGGATGTCATCTTTGGACCCATTGCTCCTTTGAACATTGACGAGATTTTTAAGAGCATAAGGCTTGCCAGGTTCAAAGCGAGGAGATCCGATCCAAGGGGTTGAAAAATGAAAGCGGGGGCAAGGGAGTTTGGTTGAGATGTGAAACAGGGAATATAAGAAAACACGTATAATGCCACAGTGTTTCATGAGGGTGGGTGGGGTGAGGTTGCGGTTAGGTGAAACGTTTGTGAGTTGCATATCCTTCACAAAAGTCTTACTCAGTCCACAACTTATTTCGCTCAGCACTGGAGCTTAAATATAGATCTTAAAGAGGGGCTGCAGGAGATAGTATCTTTTTGGCTTTCGAGCTCTTTCATGGTGTTTCTTTGCTGTCTTTTTGCCTTCCCTCTGCCGATAAAAAAATTATCTCCATCGGTATAGAGGGAATCTCTGCTTCAACTGTGAAAAATACACGTTTTCAGGAGTCATTTTGAGCCCCAGCTATTCTTTTTTTCTCAAAAGCAGCAAGAGTTTTGTCCTTTACGTCTGACTGCATATAAGCTGGTACCTATGTGGAGAATTTTTTAGGTGTACCTCTCAACATGGTCTACTGGAAATTACCAAGATAAATTAAAGGCATGTGTGGCTGCATTTGGGCTCTCGTTCTTCGTCATAATGAACACAACAGGATCTTAGGTGCAAAATAACGATTGTGAATCTGCTAGCCGCTTCAAGAAAAATGACTCACCTCTTCATCACTCTATGAGTTGGATGCGGTCCAAGTTTCGTTGGCTGGCCAGTGACTTCCAATGACAGCCTAAGCGGGTTCCTTAATATTTTTTATAGATGTGCATTTAAAAGAAAACCTGATGTAACTATGTAAGGCCCAGAGAGAGGGTCACTTTATGGCCTCAGTGTGACTTGAGCACCTTCTTGCAGTAATACATACACAGGAATGAATGAATCTACAAGACATGCCACCCGGTTCAAAGCACTCTTGCAAAACGCTGGCGGCGAACCTATATATATATTGTTTTTTTTTCTATACGGACAAATTTTTCAATTTGTGTACATACAAAAAAGGGTGATCTATAAGAAGCATGGATATACAAATTCAGCAGGCGGTGGAAATTGCACTGAACCCGAGATCCGATCCTGCGGTTAAGCAGCAAGCATTCGATTTCATCGATCAAGTCAAAAACTCCCCTGAAGGATGGAAACATTGCGTTGGCCTTCTGGATGGCCAGGCACAATTATCTAACGAGACGAGATTTTTCATTTTGCAAGTGTCACACGAGAAGATCCCGCTTTTGAATCAACAGGATTTGTTGCTCATCAAGGATCACTTGTTAAGGTACCTTACTAATCTGACGGGTCGAAACGAAGTTCAACCGGTTTTCCTACGAAACGCTCTGGCAAAGTCATTTGGACTACTATTCTACCATTCTTACCTCAGTTGTTATCCCAGCTTTTTCAAAGATATTCTGGCTTTAGTTAAGGATCAGAATGGGTTTCACTCTCTGGCGGTGGATTATTATCTACGTATTCTAGTAGTGATCCACTCCGAAATCGGAGATAACCTGTTTTCACGAGAACGTGCGAGCATCGAACACAATAATCAGCTCAAAGATGGGATCCGTTCCGAAGATATGGCACTTTTGACCTCTTCGTGGAAAGACATACTGGCTCATTACCGCACCTCTGTTGCCGGTGGTCTGGATGAGGATATTCTTTTGAATGCGGTAGCTTGTGTAGGTAGCTATGTCTCCTGGATGGAGATACAGCTGATTCTGGACAACGCAATGTTGGAAACATTGTATCAGCTGTTGGCTAACAAAGTGTACCCACCTGTTCGTGTAGCTGTTGCAACGGCTTTTGTTGACATCCTCGGTAAAAAAATGGTTCCTGCTAAAAAAGTGGAACTCTTAAACTTTGTAAACCTCACAAACGCCATATCCTGCTTGGATGCCACAGACGTTGATCTTTCCGAAGCACTTGGAAAATTGGTGAACGCCATAGGTCTCGAGGCGGTGGTTGCGCTGGAAAACTCAAGCGTACAAGACCTTTCAAATGTGGAGTTCAAAAACTCCGTCATGGAGGTCATCGTATCGAACTTCCCCCTCGTTTTCCGATACCTCGAGAATGCGTATGATGACGTTTCCCAGCAAGTTTTCCCCTTCATTGCAGAGTTCTTGTTGTTCCTGAAGAAGAACATGACAAATGAGCAGATCGATTTTAGCGGGTTGAATAACGTTGAGATTTTGACCGTGCTCCTTGAAAAAGTTATTATCAAGATGAAATTTGACGAGGAGGATGACGGAATCGATCAAGATGCTGTGGAAGCTTTCACCGAAGTTCGCAAGAAGCTGAAGTCGTTTCAAGACTCGATTCTCTTTCTCACAGAAACTGCTGCACTTGACGTCATCAGCACTTGCATCGATAGAAGTCTTTTCCGGGCGCTGGACTCAGGCCCGCCAGACTGGCGGAATATTGAGCTTGGTTTGTTCGAGTTGACAAACTATAGTGAGCTATTGAGAAACAACGTTCTCAATTTGCCAAAAACAATGATCAACAACTCTCAACCGTATTATGTGTTCAACGAAATGCTGTGCAAAGTGATCGACAATGCTCCAAAGATTCTTGTAAATCATCAACTAATCCAGCTCCTGTTCTTTGAGCTTATTGTCAAACACAGCAGTTTTTTCGTAAACTCCAACATTCAAGTGGAAGGAGTTGACAAACAGCATATTCTTTTGCAGGTGCTCAAGATTTTCATCTCCAACTTTGGTCTGTTCAATGAATCAGAACAAGTGAAATTCAGGTCGTGGTATATTTTTTATAGATTCATCAAACTGACCAACCCATCGGTCCAGGACGCAACGCTGGAAGAGCTACTAGGAAGTGTGCTTCCGCTCTTGGAGATCAGGGCTGAGGGCGATAAAGTTCTTGGTCCCAGCAAGGATCCACTAGAGATCGTTTTAAACGATGACCACCAAAACAGCTTTACAAATCAACTCTACCTTTTTGAAGCTGTAGGGCTGCTTGTTTCGGCGATCCCAACCGATACAAAGGAGCCTTTGAAAATGAAGCTGATGGAAGTGATTCTTCAGCCTCTGTTCACCTTGCTGGAAAAATGTGTCACCAGCGTGACGCAAACCTCAGACGTGAAGCTTCTAGTGGTGCAGGCACATCACTGTCTGATGTCGATTGGAACTTTTATCAAAGGGTTTGAAGGCTCCCCCGAGGCGGCCGTTATTCAGCAAGGATTCCTGAACCATCTTCAGCAAGTTGCGCAGGTGGTTATAATTGTGCTGGAAACTTTTATCGACTACTCTCTGATCCGCGGGTGCTCGCGATTCACATTGGTAAGGTTATTCAACATTTTCATCAAAGTTCCAAGTCAAACTGAGGGAATGATCGAAATGATTCTCACCCGGTTCATCTCTATGATTATGATGAAGTTTGACCTTCTATCCATTGACGAGATTATCGATTTCATCCATTTTATCCAGCAGGTGCTGCATGCGATTGGGAACCTCCAGAATGTGTACCAGTTGCTCAACTCTTTGGTGACTCCGCTGTTTGCCAAGATTCTTGAGGTTGTCAACACAACGTCCAACGACGAGGACTCGTTTGTCAAGAGCGAGAAAAGCTCGCTGAAGCGGGCGTTTGTCACGTTTTTGATCAATTTTTCAAACAACCACTTGACCTCGATCTTGATCTCGGACGAGAACCAGGAAATGCTGTGTGGGGTTATCAACCACCTGCTGAACTTTGCACTGGACACGGAAGATATAAACCTGATGAAGCTTTCTGTTATGGAGCTAAGCTGTTTGATCCAGCATATTGGCGGAGGGGTCATCATTGATGCACAAGACACTTTTGGGATCATGGCTCAACGCAGTTTTAAAGGAGCAGAGGAGCTTCTCATCAAGAACAGCGTGATTTTGTCTTTTGAGATTCTACTTAAAAACAACAAGATTGATTATCGCGATGGACAAGTCAAGGCTGTATTTCTGGAAGTTGGGAAACTACTCAAAGCGCTATGTTACATGGGCTCTCCCCCGGAGGTGATAGTTAGTGTGGGGACCAACAACCAGGGGCTGAACCAAGAGAATCTAAGCAAACTGGTGAGAAACGACTATCAGTGCCAGATTCTCAAGACCTATATGTGCGGGAATCTAATGATGCCCGAAGTCATAGCGGAGCAGCTACTGGGAGTGCTGGTGAACACCCACGATAAGGAGTTTAACAAGGGGTTTATTGTCTTTGTGGAAGAGGTGAAGAGGTTGAATTGAGACAAAAAAAAAAGCAAAAAAGAAAAGGAGATATAAAAAGTCCAAGCAAGATGAAGTAATGAAACATAGAACACCCATACACCACGTGTGGCGAATAAAAATTATCAACACATACACACAAGAGTTTTAAGGCTCTATTTGTTAAGATCAACACTCAATTAATAACAAACATATAATGACGGGGCTACCGTCGTCCTTATTTCCCGAAGACCCTTCCATATTGTCTGTGTCGGCAAGCGCGGACGAATCGGGCAAGCGCTCAACCACTGTTGAAAGCAAGAGCGGGATGGATGCGATCACACGTTTACTGGAAAGCGCTTCGCTAGCTGCAGGAATCGAAACCAAGGAACCGCCCAGTCGGCCGATTGAGGTATTGCGTGAACCCGTGAGAACAAATAAGATAAGCTACTCGATGGACCAGCTGATCGATCTGAGTTTAGCTTCGGGTGCTTATAGTGGCAATTTGCCGGATCAAGATTTTTGGCGGTTAAATGTGCGTTCTAGACCGTTTTCTGTAACTCAGAGATGGGGCAGCACAGAAGTTAAGCCTGAAAGAAAGCAGGGTAAACCGAAGAAGGAACGTAAAAGACGTGAGTCGCGGTCTGGGAAACCCGCTGAAGATCAGTTAGACTTCCCGCCTTTGGAAGAAGAGGCGCTTGTTCAAGAAGACGAAACCCCCAGCTGGCTGCTTGAAGCTGACCAGAACGAAGCGGGGTCCACCACCATTCACGATTTCGAAAAGTGGAAAGCCAAGATGAAGTTGGAGGAGAAAAAACGCCGAGGAGAAGAAGTTACCGAGCAGGATTATGAAAGACTGGAGAGAAGCGAAAAAGCCGAACAACAACAGCAAGAGCACGAACACAACAATGTTGACGACTTTTTCGAAACGATGAAGCGGGGAGGTCCAGTGGGGGCTGCTCCTGTTGACGACTTCTTTGAAACCATGAAAGTGGGATCCAATTCAACCTCCAATGTAGAAGAACCGCAAGTAACGGGCGGCTCACGTTTCAGCTCATTTTTCAGTCCTGCCGTCAAACCAAGCTCCCTACCCAACGAGGAGAGTAATACTAGATCTCGCATGCTGTCCATGTTGAGTGAACCGAGTCCTGAAACAAAGTCTCCGGAAAAGGGCGCAAACAACAACGATAACTTTTTCATGTCTTTGCTAAGCAGAAAGGGATCAGCCACCCCTCAACAATCAGAACCAGTTCTTGAAGCTTCTCCCGCAAAAAAGACAGAACAGCCCTCTTTTAATGAAAAACAACACGCAATGCCTTCCATGATGGTTCCGCCTCCTCCGGGACTCAGCAAAGCTGGAGCTGCTCCGATCCCTTATATCATGGATCCAAGAATGCAGTTCCATCCTTCCATGGCTCAACAACAATTTGCTCCCGCGCCTCACTTTATGGGTCAACCTATGATGTACCCTCCGGGCCTTCAGCCAGGTCCTCAGCCGGGCCCACAAAACTCTCAAAGAGGCCCTCCTAATTCAAATTGGATGCCTGGGAATTTTAACCCCTACATGATGCCTCCTCCTCCTCCTCCTCATTTTGCTATGAACGGGCCGCCAGGGTTTAATGGCGTTCCACCGCCTCCTGGACTTGGCCCTCAGGTTCATCCAGAAAGTCGTCAGGATATGAAAGAATGATGTATTTAATTGCTATCCAATTATCGCTGCTTAGTTTTGATCGTATTCTAAAAGAGGTCTACTGTGCGTTCATTATTGTAGAAGAAATTCAAGGGAACCTTGTAAGGGTAAAGAGGTTAAAAAGGGTCTTCTTAGCATGTCCTCAGTTTTTGACCTTTTACCCTCAAATATTATATAAAACTCACCTACTTTCTCAAAGTATCTGTCATGATCATCTGGTCGAGTGTACGACATGTAGATACTTTTTGTTTGACCGAAGTTGCGAGATAGCGTGAAAAGAATTATTTGAGCGCCCAGTTTGATAGACTGCTACAAGTTGTCAGGATTTGTGTACTGAGCATTCTCTTGGTATTCACCTTTCCATTTATAGGCTTTTCTGGCCTCCCCAATTCGGCTGGTATAGTTCATCTTTCACCGAACCACAAAGTCCAAAGCACTGTATAGTCTGCCTACAGTCTATGACTTCACCTCGCAATAAGAAACCCATATACGATTTAGAACGGTTCCCCTGGGGAAGATGTGTTGGGGATCCATTTACCGAGTCAGTACCCGATAATCAGTAGACACTTTAAGCTTATCAAGGGCTTTCGAAAGGTTTTCATAGTTCTCTTGGGTCACTGGAAGGCTCAGATAACATGCTTATATCCAACTTCTTCGCTAGATTGGGCTATCCTCGATTCACAAATAAGTGGGGACAATAACTGTAACCTATGGTACCCAGTAATGATAAACCGTGGACTGGCAGTCTGGTAATTCTTTCCACCAAAGTTTGGGGTGCTTTTTCTCTGCAAAGATGCATCAAAAGCACTATAGCAAATTCGCTGACAGCTTGGTCAGAGGTCGTCCCTTCTTACTCTGAGTCCAACGGTTTGTGTAGGATCCATTGTGGCCAGTCTACAAATAGCGGGTAGGATATGATGGACCTTCCGTTAGATATTTGTCCTTGAGAACACGCGACTTTTAATGCTGACATGATCGGCCTTCATGGCAGTGAAAACCGAGGAGCACTAATTGTTTACCAAGAATCGCGCGTTGTTCGGACATTGGAGACATTGAAGGGAGCGTGTTAAGCAATATGATTTCAAGTAGCCTGGAAGATTTGACAACAACAGTTCATATTAGGGATCTAGATTCCGTCTTAGTCATCAGGGCGATGCATCCGGATCTGATTGCGTAGCCATCACAGCTCAGCAAAAATGGGTAAAAAAGGGACAGCAGCGGCGATGATGGGCTCTACACCTGAGCTTTATGGGACGAGATCGACGCTTGAAAGTCATTTACCATCTCTCAACGTTGCACGATATTCCACAAATACAAGGTCCATGACCTCATTTTGCAAATCCTTATCTGTAAAAGGAGATAGATCCCTCCCCTGATTCGTGATTGAGATCTGCTGGGCTCTAAATAGCACATCTCACTGAAACGACTTCTGATAAATTTAATAAGCCCGGCTCATTTCAATTCGCATTCCATGTCTTTACGACCTTCGTTTATAGATATGTATTGGTTTGGTATTATTCGAATTTCTTTGAGCATCTCGTCCCAATGATAATTGTGATATTCCACCACCTGTAAGGTCTCAAGTCTATAAAACAGAGGACACCTTGAGTACCATGTTGAGTATCTGCAGCGCCTCATCACTCCCGTTGCTCAGCCTGGAGTCTGACTCAAATATAAATTGAGAGATGGAGTTTTTCTGCTTGTTAGAGAGCGTCAAAGACAGATCGCTCAATCCCTCGTCAGAGCTCACTAAAAGCTTATCGTGGATTGCATTGATGACACTGATCCCGCTGTATCCCTGAGTAAACACCTCACTCTCCAGACAGTTGTAGATTTCCTGTAAATCCTTGGTGGTCATTACCTTGATTAGCAGTTCAGTAGTAGTATGAGGTAGGCTTCCCGATATCTCTTCAATGGAATCCACCGTCAATTGCTGCTCATCCATATCGATATCTCCCTCCTTATCAGCTGGCTGAGCGAGGAACAGCTTACATGCACTTTGCAAAAGGGTGATAGCCTTACGCAAATCTCCGTCTGACACTCGCAAAACCTCCTTCAAAACCACATCCTGGTTACCCTGACTCAGTGCTACGTTCTCCTGCTGGCAAATGTACTGCAGCCTGGATAATGAGAGGGTATCGTCCAGTAGCTTGAAACGGAACTTGGAGCAACGCGAAGCCACCGGGGTTATGATTCTTGTAATGTAGTTACAAATTAAACAAAAACGAGTCACATGAGAATAAGTCTCCATCGTTCTACGTAAAGCAGATTGAGCATCCGCCGTCATGCAGTCAGCCTCATCCAGAATGATGAGTTTATAAGGCGGGCATGGGTAGTTTTCGAGCTCCTCTTTTGTGGGATTTGAGACGGTGAGTCTTGCAAAGTTTTTCACTTTTTCGCGTACAATTGAGATTCCTCTTTCGTCAGACGCGTTTAATTCCAAAACGCGCGTTTTCATCAAATTAGGTCCGTACAACTGTCTGGCAGTTGCCAAGATCGTCGAGGTTTTACCGGTTCCAGGGGGGCCATAGAAAAGCATATGGGGTAGATTCGATGTCTTTAAGTTCCTCTTTAAAATCGTCACCGTGTTGCTTTGTGCGGTGACATCGTCTAGCGTTTTGGGACGGCTCAATAATTAGTCATTTAAAAGAGTTTTAACTCACTATTTTTCAACCCATGGCATTCGCTCGAGCCGATCTGAATGATCATGGAGAGTTGTCATTATGAGGTGTCTGGATGTGTTTTCCCTTTCGCTTTTCAATCTTGTATGACGCGTAGACCAAATTATAGTGATCCGTAATGGGGAAGCAAATAATACTTAAAGTAACTTGGAAGATGTGTTTCTTACATTTTCAATGAACGATGGCGACTTTCTGATAGAATTGGCTATAGGGACATTCTCGATAGGTAACACTATGGAATGTAATTCTCGCTAAACTAATGGCACTCCGAAGAAATAAAGCTACTCTCAAGCTCTTTGAATAGAATGCCATTCTCACACCGCACAGGCGTTTCACTGAATTTTTAAATAGCTTCAATAGTTAGGACTGTCCGAAGAAGAAAGCTTGAAGATGAAACACATCATTTCTGAAGAAAAGGGAAGGTTGATGAACGTCAGAGACATAATCGGGAGATTTCAACAAGTTCGAGCCTCAGTTGTCGGTCTTGGCGTGAGGATTTCCCTGATCCCTGAATAAAATTGTTGATGACCATCTAAAGCGTATTTATAATCACCGATTGTTTCTCGAAACATTGTCTCATGCCATACAGTGATGAATTCCTTGCCTGAGTGCATGTCTTGGATAAGGGCTCACTGTCTACTACAGATGTGTCAACATCGAATTCTGATCGGTTGAAGTATACCTATTAAGAAGTACATGGTATAGGTTATTTAAAAAAAAAAATCCAATGAGGCGATTTTTTTTCAACGGCAAAAATGTTCATTTAATGTGAAGAATACTTATGGTGCGTTCTCTGGTAATGTAAGTAATTTTTTTCTTTTTTGTGCAAAAAGTTCCATCACATAAATCACTAAAAATGGTGAGATTCAATCTTGTGATATTCTTATAGCAGGGTCTCAAAACGTGAAAATTATTTGGCGAATTTGCCTCTTGAGTGTGCTCTTGTGCCTGTGCTTTTTTTACATAATGGGTGTATCTCTGTTATTCTTATCGAAATCCTCCATAATACGAATCAAGCAATTTTCAGTGGGCTCGTGGTATACGTCACATCATACTCCCTACAATTATACATCCAATTGTTGTATTATTCGCCTACCAAGGTTGATTCTCTGCAGCTTTTCAGTATTTCTGCACACATATGTCCATGTTTCCCCGTCTTTCCGTCGTCTTAATTCAACTCTATACCAGAAGAATACTCTTCTGGAATTATGCATGACGTACCTCTCAGTGACCCCAACTCGATTCTCTATAGAAGAACTAGATTTGCTTTATAGAATTCCAAATGCTGTGCCTATCAGCTCGGAGAACGAGTGGAATCTCGACGAGCTGCTCGACCTCATATGGGATCGTTTGAATCTTGTAAGGGTTTACACAAAGCCAAAGGGCCAGCTTCCAGATTTCTCAGATTCCGTGGTTCTGAAAGTACCCACATAGACACAATCTAACTTGAGGGAATGCGGCGAATCTCTCTCATATGATCGATGCCACTTCTCCTCTGCCCTAGATTATCTGGTGCAGGTTACTCCCTGTTCAGCATCGCCACTTTGAGCTGAACAAACACATTTCTTGAGGCTTGTATAAAAGCACGTCAATTAATATACATCGGCTAAACTTTAGGTCAAATTGCGCCGATGCAAAGTGAAATGAGTGGGGAATGTGATGGCACCTATTATCCGGGACAACTTTGTACCAGTTGCTTGATCAATTTGATCATCATTCGAAAGACTCGGTGTCTTGTGTTCCAACATTTTAAACTCAGTTTCTACTATCTCTGTTGTTGAGTGACATCTACTGGTGATGTTCTGTTGCAGGGTAAACCTGGCGTTTTCAACAAATGCGTCAGTGGTTTAGTGGTAAAATTCAACTTTGCCATAGTTGAGCCCCCGGTTCGATTCCGGGCTGACGCATAATTTTTTTAATCACACTTAAGATCTCCTTACAGTTTGTGAAGCACTTCAGTTTTTCGGTTAACCGAAAGTCCTTTTTTCATTTTTTCAGGGTTGTCTGATTTTTCACAGCTGCCTCAAGCTTGAAAAATGATATCTCTTCCTAGGATGCAGTGCAATTCGTGATTTTTAGGTATTTCGCGACCTAAACCCGTGCGACTCAGAATGACAGATATCGCAGTAGAAGAAGTGGAAAAAATTGATGAGCCACAAACAGAAGACTTGATTGACGGCGAATCTGAGCTTTCTTTGCCGATATCGCGAATCAAGAAAACGCTTAAACTGGACCCAAATCACGCGGCAGCTACCGATTCTGCTGTATATTTAACGGGTGTTGCAACTGAACTTTTCATCCAGCATTTGACGGAGCAAGCTGCTTTTGTCACTAAAACGGAAAACCGTAAAAAAATCCAGTATAAGGACTTTTATCAGGCTATTCGTAATCAAGAGAACCTGAATTTTCTCTCGGATTTGGTTCCCAAGACTTATAATTTAGGAGATTTGATAGCCAGTGGAAAGGTCAAAGTGCAGGAGAAGGATGAAGAAAAAGTCGCGCATTTGGTCGATGAGAGTCAGGATAACGATGACCAAGAGATGGCTGAACAGAACGAAGTGAAGATTACAGACGCGTTGATAAATGAAAAGCAACAACCAGAGCTGCAGCGGGGACAGCAGGTGTTGAATTTCTCTCGGATATCACGAGAGGGGGGCCAGGCGGAGAACCAGGCGGAGAACCGAGTGGAGCACCGGGTAGAGAATGGATCAGAAAACGGAAATGATGCTGATGAAGAGACCCGTCCTGATGAGGAGATGAAAGATGCGTAGCGTAACATTGCGACTAACTGATTCTTGAATGTGAAAATGACCCTTCCGTATGATAGTCCCTAGCTCCGATCCCGTTTTGATTTATATGGGCCAATGAGATACACTTTCAAGAATTTCCGGTGAAACCAAAGTGGCTTTATACCGCGTTTCTTAAATCGTTTAAATCGTAAATCCCCGATTTGCCGCATGAGATGTTCAAACTGTTCAATGAGAAAGGACCCTAGATGCAACCAGCGGAACATGTTTGTAAGGTGTGAAAGACATATGTTGAGTTGGCACCGCCAAAAAGATAATCGCTGGCTATGTGTACCTAACGGGCTGCGGAACCCTGAGATGAAACGGTGGTGAGTTTTTGTGACTCAAACCTCTGTAAAATTAGACTTTGAGTAAAGCCTAGCGAAAAGGAGTGAGATGTTCTTTTTCGAGAGGGGATTATAATTGCCCTCATCCAAGGTAAACCTCCTTTAACAGTCAAAGAGTATAATAGTGTTTTTTTCGCCCACAGAGATCATCACATATACAGCCCTTTGATCCTTCTCTGGTCTTTTTTTATTCCATCTCTCTGTTGCCATTTTATTCCTCCCCTGATGGCTACTCCTTTCCAATCAAAAGCGGCTGCTCTCAAACACGCTATAAGGGATTATCCGGAAGATCAATTTAATCGAGTCCTATTTCAGACATACTTCTTGATGATCCTAGCATCTATGTACAAAGCACGTAAAAACTTTGCCCTTGGAACTATCTTGATGAGTTTCCAAGAGATTCGACAATGAGTAAAATCTCGACCAAAGCTTTTTCGCAACCTCTCTCCAACGATGTGCTCAGCAGCCTACGCTTCGTCGAAATGATAAAAGACGTTTCTCGATGTAACGCGGGCGGTTCATATCTTTACCATCTAATATTTAGCTACATACATTGAAAAACGGCGTAAGCTCTCTGTTTAGATCCACTGACACCATTAATCTTCAGACCAGCCCCGTATCAAGAAACGAGGCAATTATAGCAGAAATACGATTTACTCCAATCTCCTCCATTTTTCGTAAATTTATCAACTCCCTTCGCTTCGTATATACAAGATCACCCTCTTTCGACGTAATTATGCGAGAGAGGATAGTCAGTTTCACCATTCTCTACATACTCCTTCAGTTTGTCAACATAAAGGTTACCATCGATGGCACCTTTGTGATAACCTTTGAACTGATGCTTTATTTCAGCCACATTAGATGAAACATACGGCTTCAGGTCACAACTACTCAAATTTGCCGGAACGACAAAAGTACGAACTTTTTCATAATTTATCACATACCCTCCGTGCTTTGTGTGGCTTCCCACTCCGGACGACCTAGTTCCCTTGTAAAATTTTTTATTTCCCTGCTTACCGGTGAGCGGCACTCTCTTGTTACCCGTCTTGGAGTTTCCGTAAAAAAGCGTTCCGTCCTTATAAGGTTTCCATGGCCTCCTCAAGGCTGAGCTTAAACTTGCCTGAAATTGTGTAACTTGAGTTGGTCTCATTACCGATTGAGCCGCGCACGACCCATTATTGTTACAGTCTGCCAATTTCAGATAGAGTGAAAAGATGAACAACGGCTATGTAAGTTGACGAAGCTGTCGGAACTGCGAATTGACAATACAGAATCAAGGCGGTTACCCTCAACAACAGTATGGTGGTCCTCCCGGTGGACAGGGCGGGTATCAACAGGGAGGATATCCCCAAGGCGGGTATCCCCAAGGAGGATATCAGCAAGGAGGATATCATCAAGGAGGGTATCAACAGCAACAACAGCCAATGTATGCACAGCAACCTCCGCAACAGAAACAAGGAGGCGGATGTGGATGCTACGGCGGGTGGTGAGTAATTCTTCCTACGATAATCCTAACGATTCAGTCTTGCTGCTTTATGTTTTTGCTGTGCTTTGGATACATGTATGGACTGCATTGGGTAGAAAAGGGCGGGGCTATAAATGCAGGCACGTGCATATTTGATTGCGGCTGTAACATTTTTTTTAGTAATAGAAGTTTTGAATCTCCCACTATCATGACATACCAGCCACCGGAACAGCCGTCTGAAAAGGCTGCCAACACTGCGCAGCAGGGTTACACCGACCATAATTTCAAAACCCACAAGTACGACCATGAGCCGACGCCGTATGATAAGTCTGGGAATAATCCGATGAGTGCAACACAGAAGATGGAGCAGCTGGGTAAAGGTGCCTTGCAGAACGATCAGGCTAAGGGCTATGCCAAGAAGGGGTTAAAGTATGGGCTGGATAAAATTTTTAGAGCTATGTGTAGCTGAAAATGCTACCTACATTTTTGATTTGCTGCATGCAAAATCAACCAATGCGCACGCTTTGTCGCATGTCCCGTAGCTCGACTGGTACCCTGCCCCGCCGTGTCCGTAATTGTGGATAATTCTGGGGTTGGAAGGATCAGGTTCAATTCTATAGCCTCCTTTTCTAGCGGGTCTCAGCCCAACGTTTTCCCTCACTATTTTGAACTCTGTGGGGTTTCCCCTGGATGAATCAACTAGCTCCGGACACCATCTTTTCGCTCTTTCAAGAATCCTAGCCGTCATCTCCTTGTTTACATCTTTGCAAGTTTCATTGGCGAGGAAGCATCCGCCGATGATGCATCCTCCCTCTTTGCGGGGCATAATGTAGGTCATTTCCTTGGGGTTTTCAGCATCGTAGAAAGATACAGACAATAGAGACTTGCAATTGTTCTCCACCAAAACTGTTTGTCCTCTAATCGGGTAGACGTTTTCGTCCTTCACCCCATCCAATTGCGCAGCCAAAAGTCCAGTGCAATTGACAACGCAGTTGGCAGGACCAGAACTATGGTATTTGAAGGCATCGTTTATATGGGACACGGTAGCCCTCTTAAGAATAGCACCTTTCTCTAGGCACTTTGACAAAAGGTACTGCAAGTAGATTGGTGTTGTAATGACAACGGTATCGAAAGAGTACCCGTACGCCATCCCTTGAGGCAAGTTTTGCTTAGGCACAACTTCATAGTTCCTGACAAAGTCGGAGAACCACGGGGTTTCTGATCCCACTTTTTCCGCATACTCAATCGTATCGTAGCAGATGTTGTTCCTCACCACCACACCAGATCTGGGTTCGTTCTCAGCCAAAGATAGGAACGCATGGTAGCCTGGCTTGTCGAGATCCTGGATCTCTTTTTCGTCGTTCGTAGCAAAGCTGTGCCAGTTGGCGCCCGCCCACGGCGAGGTGTAGTAGAGATCAAGGTCTCCGGGAATGTTTCTGGCAAC
The DNA here is from genome assembly GCA_030567395.1 of Citeromyces hawaiiensis. Taxonomy (NCBI): domain Eukaryota; kingdom Fungi; phylum Ascomycota; class Pichiomycetes; order Pichiales; family Pichiaceae; genus Citeromyces; species Citeromyces hawaiiensis. Next base: position 40,309 of record JAJLSF010000303.1, read on the forward strand.
AATGGTAACGTCATAGCCTTTTTCCAAGAGCTTTAGCGAGCAGGTGAGTCCAATGACTCCGCATCTGATTGGTTAGTTTGAATTGGTAGACAACTTACCCAAGAACAACTACTCGAGACATGGTTACACTGGCGCATATTTCCCTTTTGGGCTTATCCGACCGATTCCTAATGCGGAAAATGCTCTCTTATAGTAACCCGGCGCGAACGGCGACCTGTTCGATAGTGGGCCTTTTGACTGCAGTCCTGATTTTAGGTCACTTACTAAAGTTCTTTTCGGTGTCAAAAATATAGACAGCTGATCACGTGATCGAATTTTAAAACACTGTAGACATCAAGGAAATGATTCAAACCTCAACGTAAAGGTCATTGAACGACAAAATTAGAGTAGAACACAACAATATTCCTGGAAAGAGCGGCCCCGAGAATTATCGTGAGGAAAGACGGTTACAGCGTAAGCCATCTTTGTATGGATGTGAATACTAAAGACTGGCTGATTGGACTTTGTCTCATGGAAATCTCGAATACAGCTGAGGTACTTGTTCCTTGAGATCACATCTTACCAGAATTGAAGTGATAGGACTATAAATACGTAAAAAACTCACCAAGTCAAGCACAATGTGCTTTGATAATGGGAGTGGAGGCTCTTCTGGAAAGCTTTGTAGCGCATTTTGCAAATCTTTTCACACTTTCATAGCTCTTATGAGACAACATGATTGACAGAGTGTGATCAGAGCAAAGAAATGACATGCCCTTGAATGTAGCATTGTCATTGAGTTGCTCAGGAGTTCCTACAATGCCCTCGGGGGTATTGAGTCTTCCCACGCGACCACATATTGGTGGGCCCAATTAATGGATGTTGTCTTCAATGTAACGAAAAGCTTTCAGGGATGAAATGAGGGCCCGGAAAAATGCCTGGCTCCCGATACTCAGTAGCAATACCTGCCATTAAGTGAACAGGTTCAGACTGCGCAAGATTCACCCTAGTTGAATAAATGGCTTGTATATTTTTATGCCAATCGTGAGTCTGAGAAGTGCTTTCACACATAAAGATGGAAGACAGGATATCAAAGAAGGTGCATTCCACAATAGGCATATCATTTTTACAGGACGGCTGGGAATCGCCCCATTATACTTCAATGGACTAAGGTATTGCAATCAATTTTGGAAAATTGAATTGTCAATAGAACAACAGTTGATCGGAGACAATGTGATCGCTGAAAATTTTGTGGGTAATGAGAAGAACTGCACGCTTTTCGTGCAACATGATGATTGTTGATTGGTTGAGTCTTATGGAACTATTTTTCTAGGCACGGTACCTTGCAGCCGAACGTTCTCATGGCCCATGGACATAATCAGAGGATAAAGACACTTCTGTGCTAACTTGTCTCGTCAACCCTCTTTATAACGACAATACGTGGATGTGATCCCTGGTTCACTTTATGGCTGTATTTGTAAAGTGTGGATTCCTCAGAAGACCAAAAGATGCGATCAGTCATTGTTCGGGGAGTTTGGGGAGACGCCGATGAAACTACAATAAGAAGAGAAAAGGCGTGCAATACAAAGCAAGCTTCTATATATTTTACCCAGGCTTAAGTGAAGTCAAGCAAAAGAATAAGATATGTCCCGTTTTGCTTTGAAAGACTAGAGAACCATCTTCGAAAACACCTGATTTTAGATGAGTCCCATCGGTCTTACTCAATCACTAATTGGGCAATCTTATATTCATACAGTAACGAGATCCACACAGTGTTTGTCTGTCTTAATAAAAATCGTTATCGCCCCATCAAAATGATTCCAGAATTATATGATATAAATCTCGCCTGCATGAATCCGTTGTGGCAGCAGAGTTTCCATGAGTCTGAAGCATCTTTCAAACCCGTCTCACGGTTCTCGCAGTTTGAGACCATAGATTGGATCGAAGATAGCCTAACGGAGAACAGACGACGATTGGCAGAGATATCAGAAATACGGCACGTGGAACAGGAAAATACCACTAACGATGCTATCTCCTATCACACGAAAAAGTTCAAAGCAGCTTTCACCAAGCTTAAGGCTTCGGGACAAAGCTGGCTGGTGTTGACTATTATGGGAATAGCGATAGGGCTTATCGCTGGATCTCTCAACATACTCACCGCTTGGCTAGGAGACCTTCGAATGGGTAGATGCTCAGCGGGGTTTTACTTGAACAAAAGCTTTTGCTGCTGGGGAGAAGTAGAGTCGCATTGCAATTTGTGGAAACCATGGTCCAACGTGGGCGTAGTTAACTATGTACTTTTCATTATCATCTCTGTAGGTTTAGCCGCTCTCTCGGGAATTATCGTCAAGTACTATGCTCCTTTCGCTGCTGGCTCAGGCATCTCGGAGATAAAGTGTATTGTTTCGGGGTTTGCTATGGACCAGTTTCTCAGTGGATGGACTTTACTTGTCAAGTCAATAGGGTTACCACTAGCCATAGCATCTGGTCTCAGTGTTGGAAAGGAGGGGCCCAGTGTGCATTACGCTGTATGTGTAGGAAACTTGATACCGCCATTGTTCAAAAGGTTTCGGCGATCGTCGCTCAACGCGAGACATTTTCTTACAGCTGCTTCTGCCGCAGGAGTTGCTGTAGCATTTGGCTCACCAATGGGTGGTGTTTTGTTTTCAGTTGAGGAAATCTCTAGTATATTTCAGTTGTCTACCATGTGGAGGTCATATTACTGCTCACTAGTTGCCATAGGGGTGCTGTCAGTCATGAATCCTTTCAGAACTGGTCAGCTGGTGATGTTTGAATTACGCTACGACCAAGACTGGCATCTTTTCGAGCTTTTATTCTTTGCTCTGTTGGGAGTCTTTGGTGGGGTTTACGGTATCGTGGTTTCCAAACTCAACATCTACGTGGTGGCATTCAGACAAAAGTATTTAAAAAGTCATGGTTTGCGAGAGGTGCTGATACTGGCTTCGTTCACCTCGATGATTTGTTACTTCAATGACTTTCTCAGACTCGATATGACAGAGTCTATGGAGATTCTATTCGATGAGTGCAAAGATAGTGGCAGTGCTATATGTCGCGTGGACAAGAACTGGCTCAAGTATGCTGTTTCGCTTGGCTTTGCTACTTTTTTCCGCATGCTTCTGACTATAATCACTTACGGGTGTAAAGTCCCTGCCGGCATTTTTGTTCCCTCGATGGCAGCCGGTGCGACTTTTGGCAGGGCTGTTGGAATCATGGTGAAGGTTGCGTACAAACGGTTCCCAGATTCTTTCCTTTTTAAATCTTGCAACGGCGACGACAACTGCATTGTTCCCGGAACCTATGCGTTTCTGGGAGCAGGATCAGCTTTAAGCGGGATAACTCACCTTACTGTGACAGTTGCAGTCATCATGTTTGAACTCACAGGAGCTGTGAAATACATCATCCCGACAATGATAGCGGTGGGATTCACCAAATTCATCAATGATAGATGGGGAAAGGGCGGCATTGCGGACCAAATGATCAAGTTCAATGGGATGCCTTTTATAGACGGGAAAGAGGAGCATGTTTTCCATACCAAGGCATTTGCTGCAATGTCTCCCAAAGTTGTTTGTCTGCCTGCGCGAGGAATATCCTTGCGGGATATGCGTGTTGTGTTACAACAAGAAAACTATAAAGTGTTTCCCGTTGTGTTGTCTCTCGAAGAGAGTGACATTCCTTTAGGATTAGTCAACAGGGCTGATCTTCTGAGAGAAGTTTACAGAAGCAATGATTTGGACGCTTTGTGCTCTTTTGCAAGTTACCTCCGACTGAAAAGACTAGGGTTCAAAGTCGAAGAGTCTCCCCACGACCTCAATCTTGAGCATCTCGTTAACTTTTCACCCATAACGGTCGATATCAGCCACCCTCTTGAGCTGACGCTCGAGGTTTTTTACAAGCTCGGTCCAAAACTAGTTCTCGTGACAGATAAAGGTTTGCTTGCTGGGATATTGACGAGAAAGGACACTATCAAGTACGAGATATTTCTTCACCGTTCACATGACAATGACGACAAAAGTGAGCTCATTGGGCAAAAGGTGTGGGGGTTCCTCTGCTGGATCGGCGAAAGGGTGAGCTACTGCAAAGCGAAGCTTTTCGGACATAGATACGTTGCGTTGGATGCCTAATTTTAGGTCTGTCGTATAATATAGAGTTGATGGGTGCAGATTTCCTCTCCATTGTCTGGGCAGAGGTAGCTTGCGACAGGAGACGGGCCTGCTTGAGAAGGATGACTTGCCGCTCAATAGTTTTGCGAGCTTGAGACTTGTCTTGAAATCGCATGGAAGGACAAAGAAAAGACCAAAGTATTTGTTGCAGGAGTTCCTGCAATTGTCTTGCGCTCTCCCATGTCAGCACACTTTGCTAGTGATAACTTTGCTTTTCCAACTGTTTGCGAGGCGGGGGCAAAGGCCGGGCATCTTTCAGAAGGCTTCTCCCCATTTGAGCCGTATTGAAAGTGGCAAGCTTTCAAATGCTGTCCTTAAAGCAGACGAAGCCCTCATGTGAAAGGAGCAGACAAGAGCAGCACTATTCTTCGCGAGTATGCTATTTAGACCAGCTATGGTAAGGAAGAGGTGTCCCAGTTGTCTCTGTCTGGCTGGCATCGCCTGTTTTGAGACTATGAAATCTAGAATTTTTAAAATGCAGAAGAAATGGCACTCGGCACATATATGTGAAAATAGTGACAGTACAATTTTCCCGAGAGTATTTGAATCGGAGCCGCAATTTGCTGACATCTGATCATGATTCTTTTCTGGGCCTTGAAATACTTTCGAATATGGCCATGAAGTCACGTCTAGATCAGTATGCCACAACAGAAGGGCATTACACAAGACCATTCATATGAAAGATGTTTTTGACCCCAACTGATGACATGATGAAATAACGGCTGAATAAATTGCCCAATGATACATTATCTTAATAATCTGAGCCGCAATTTCATATATAAATAATTTTTTGTCCGTATCTGGTCATACCGTTGTAATCAAATGAAATATATCGCTCCTCTACCTTTGAAAAACCCCAGACCCGAGTACGCCGACGTAGGACTTTTTAAGAATTTCACGCAACTAATCTTCCCTTCCAATATGCGGTCATATCTGACAGCTTGGACGGCAACAGTCAAACCTGACACATCACCTTTTCTCTGTCGTCATTTCAGTGATAAAGAGAAAGAGGAAGCCTTTTGCGGACCAGTGAAAATTGAAGAGGTGTTATCGACAACTCCACCTTTGCGGAAGCAGAGTGACACAATCAAAGAATACCTGTCGACACTTTCTGATAGGCAGACCAAAATAGAAGGCTTCACAGCCAAGACGTTCCACAGACGATATGCGGCTAAATACCTTACAGTATGAAATAAGCCTATTATCCCCAACTGGCTCTCACATCGAGAGGCCCAACCACAGTGGGGAAAAATGTGGAAACGGCTATCTTCTATTCATCGTTTACTACCAGGCACTTTGGTAATGGTTCACGTCACTCTACTAGGATGTCTTCATGCAAAGTATAATGAAAACGCGATGCGTCTCAACGCAGCGGATAAACCGTTTGCAAAGAACGAACTGTGTAGCTTATGTTTGGTGGAAAAGGAAAGTTTTACCCACATCTTCGAAGGATGCAGAATCGCCCAGCAAATATGGAAAACAATATCGAAGGACAAAACAAGGGAAATAACAATAGCTAGAATTACCGAAATCACTGAAATGGACATAGACACTCTCTATGTTCATGACCTCTTTCTATATGTGGTGCATTACCTGAGAACAAAACGACGATATGGGAACAACATTCCAGAAAGTTTAACGGAGAGTCAATGGATAGAGGCAGGAAGTAAGGCGATGAGACATGCTCCATGCTTTCAAAACCGGACATATCTAAAAGAGGTCAATCAAACACAGTAAGATTTACATAAAAAAGTCGAGATTAATTTCTACATGAGAGGAACAGGAAAACTCTCAAAGAACAGAAATGACGAAAGGCGAACAGAATATAAAGTAGGTTAAATTTGTAATTTAATGAAACTTTCAAGTGAAATATATATATATATTGCCCGACTGAAGCGCTTTTTACCGCATGGATAAGTTAAAGGGCATAATATATATATGGTTACTCATTTGAGACTTCAGAATTGCCTTTCATTCCATCAATCACAAATCTACGAGATCCTAAAGCTTTCTTGAAAGACGCACTTATATGCATAAATTTTAATTTATGCCACTTGAAAAATCGAAAATGAATTTTATGTTACAGTATCTATAAGCTCCTCAAGCTGCTCGCCTACGCTTCGTCGCAATTACCTCATTTATCATCTATACAGTTTAACCAACGAGCAATGTTTCAGGATCGGAAAACTCGTATTGTGGGATTTCCAAGTTCAAAGGAGCAGGGCCTTTTCTAATTCTTCCAGAAATATCGTAGTGAGAACCGTGACATGGGCAGAACCAACCACCGAAATCACCAGACTCTCCAATAGGTACACAACCCAAGTGGGTGCAAATTCCCAGCATGACCAGCCACTCTGGTTTTTGAGCACGGTCCGAATCCTTCTGTGGGTCTCTCAAAGAGCTAATGTCAATTTGGTTAGCTTCGTCAATTTCAGCTTGAGTTCTGTGTCTAATAAATACAGGTTTTCCTTGCCATTTAACAATAACGTTCTTTCCCTCTGGAATAGCACCAAGTTTAACTTCAACCTTAGCCATGGCTAACACATCAGCAGAAGCGGACATGGTGTGAAGAAATGACTCAACTGTGGATTTAGCTCCAACAGCTCCGAGCATACCGAATGATCCAACCATGAAATACGAAAAGGTTCTAGATTTGTCTTCCGAACTGTTCTTCTTTAAGTAATGCGAAAAATCTGGAGAATCGTAGTTGGATTTTGAAACCATTGAAGTTGACGATAAAAGTCTTCCTCCTTTTAAGCCAACGTTGTTTCTCGCAATTGCTCTAAGTGCCATCATTTTGTGAATATTATGTTTTGATGGCCAACGAGGAAATTGTCTAAAGGTAAAATAAAATGAATTTCCCAATTTCTAATTGGCTACACTATTGAGCGGCGCACGACTGTAGTGGTGGTGCACGGATAAAACTTCAAACACTGGAGTGCAGCAGACGTGGAGATGAGAGATTGATGAGACAAAGATTCTGAGTGGAGATTTAAAAGGGAGAAAATATTAGGTGCTTTTTTTTTGTCACGACGCAGAAGGTATAAAAATCGTGATACATCCGGTGTGCGGGTGTGAGCGTTGCATATCCTTGCAGATTCCTCTGATTCTAGGGTAGAAGAATATTAGAGCACGAGATACGCAGAAGAAATAATTATCGAGTGCCTTCTCCGCCTCGTGATGTATTGTCCCTAGGTGTATCCGTGGCTCAGTGATGTTCTAGGATGCTGACTGAGATTACAAATTGTCTGCAGTGTCGTATATATCGACGTAGCGCACTAATATAGCAGTAGCTTGTAGCAGCTGTAACGAACTTCTGACTCTCCTGTTTAGAGCATTGCATGGCTCCTTTCCAGAGATGACTGATGTACAAAAGAAGCTTGTGTCCATGCTGGGAAAAACAATCAGTATGCCCCCACCTCGGCTTTTGGGAATATTTGAAGCCGAGGCACATTGTCCACGTCTACAAGCGAGTACCTTGAATACAGATATTCGCGCAGAGATTGACCAAGGCGACGGGAAACAGACTAATGAGTCAGACTTCTGAGAAAAGTATAACGCCCATTCTAGTATGAATACGTCTGTGGCTCGACATCGTTTCCAGACTCAAATGTTTTGAGAAATAATCAGCGGAAGGAAAGTCAATATAAACCGTTGGCCTCGTATCACTGTAACTGATAAACGTTGCAACTCAAAAGCTTGTCGAGAGCTCTGGTTGCTTTAGTAGATCAGTAGATCAGTAGATTTTCCAAAAAACAGACCGCGCATACAGACAACCAAGAGAGGTGTAACATGTCTTTAGAATGGCCTTCGGTTGCTTGCAAGGGGGAAATTAGACAATGGTGGATGGTGAGATGTTTATGACGCGGCACCCCGCATTAGTCAAGCAGAAGAATCATATTTCGCGTCTGCTTTACATCTGAATTCGAGTAGTATTGCAAATACGGAATGCAATTGACAAATGTCAGCCATCAAGCCGTTCTCCTTACGAAGCAAAAGCTTACCTCAAGTTGATGATAAAGAAGGAGATTCAGATATTTGCACATGTGTCTCACAAACCATTTGAGGGTAGAGTCAGGCTGGCTGCGTTATCCAGGTTATCTTTCTAGAGGTCGAAGAGATTCGCTTAATGACTAAACTCTCAATATTGCCGTGGTCCGCGTTTAGTAAATGGGAAGCCACAAGTGATGCCTATAAGTCTATGCACAAAAAGTGCAGATTATACAAACACACCCTTTTGAATTGCCTCGTTAATCACTCCATTTCAAACCCCTCGCTATTCTCTATTGCATATTGCAGCTTCTCCCACAGCTGTTCCCTGGAAGTATACTCATACACGCAAAGCTCGTTGAAACAAGTGTGGGCGGTGGGAAGGCTTGCTGATCCAGCAGCACTCGATTTGGTGATTTTGAGCTTTAGCCCTCCCGTCGCCGGTAGCTTCCCACAGCCAGAAACAAAACGCAAGAAATCTTTTTGATGTCTTTTCTCAGCTGCATCCACCCACTCCCACAGCCAGCTTGCATGTTCAGAGTCAGCAGCTGTTGAGTTATCCGGCCATCCGAAATACTTGGCTTCGCTTTTCAGCGACTCAACATCCAGCCTTCGATCCTCGTCGTCTTCGCCAGTAAGAATGAGCTCCACTTCTTCAGATGAGAGTAGCGATAATGCTTTGCCCCCAATCACGTTAAAGAAACCAGTTCTGAAAGATTGATACTGGGCATAAGTTGCGCCATTGAGGTGATAATTGATATACTGTTTGACGTACTCGCTACGATTCTCAACAGTCACTGCAATTTTGTCTCCGTTATCCACAAGGTTCACCTCTATGATGTGACCATCTTTATTTGTTACGGAGATGGAGAAAGTCAAGCCAAGAGCTTCAACCCCGTGGCTGGATTGCATTTGTAAAAGATGTTTCAAACCTGACCCCGTTTGCGGATAAAGCTGTGTGAAATCTTGTAACCCAATCTTCTCGCCGAGAAGTTTCTTATATAGCGCTTTTGGCAATTTGAGGTCTAAGATAGTTGAGTTGTACATTGCCAGTCCTAAAACAACCCCCACAAGATAGAAAAGCTCCAGTTTTTTCGTTGCGGAACCATTGAACCAATAGAGTCTAGACTCCTCGACGTAATTGAACAAACCTCGGCTAGGATTGAAAACTTCTCCAGTTAAAATGAAAAACCACTCCTTCTTGAGTCCTCCAGCATCAACTCCAGGTTCGCCAACAAATTCAACTTTAAGCGGTTTCTTAAGCTGAGCTTGGCGGTGACTGATAATTTTCAAGGAGTCGCTCAATAGAAACCGCCTCCGCGCTCTAATAGTAAAATGGAAATCAACCACCGCACCTTTGTTGTCCAAAGACGCCAAGAACGTTTGCTCGCCCTGACGCTTCATCTGGGCTTTGGCCTCGCACTCCAGAATTGCGAGCTTTGTAGCCAAGCTAAGGAGAAACGGGAATGAGCAAAAGGTAAATCCAGCACTATAGGCAGCACCTTTGGATAACGATGACTGAAACCCGTACGACAGTGCGCTTGAGGAAGCTTGAAGATACTGTACCACAGATCGATAATCACCTTCTTGCGGGAAACTGAGAGGCATATACTCTCTTCCTCTCTGCCAACTTTCAAAGTCCTGTTTTGGATCTATGAGATCGGTCAGAGGGTTGTAAAAGGAGTGAGCTGCAACTTTCTGGCATCTCATCGAGTTACCACAGTTTGCCGAATAAAATAGCGATAGCGTCTTTGATGCAGTTTGCAAATGCCAGTCATTGCAATAAAGAGATAGCCCGATTTGAGGATCCTTTGCAGACGAGTCCCTGTTCAATTTATTCACGAGGGAGCGAGTCTCCGAACGGGTCAATGGCTCATTACTCAAAATCTCCTTGTAGTTCACGTCATCTTTTTCCAAGATTTTCGAGCTCGATCCAAAGTTGCCCGCATCGATGAATCTCGTCATTTGAAAGGTTATATAGAGATTGACGAATTCAAGCTTCCGCAGGTATATCTCAGTGGGAAGCTGCGAGAGCCACCGTGAAACAAGTTTTGAACGAGACTCGTCAATGTTCCCCAAATACCCAATAAGTCTTTTCACAATGCTATAGTTGATGGACCTCATAGCTGGGGCCATTTTCTTGGGCACCTGCGGTTTCAAACAAGCTCTAAGAGTGGGGATCTCAAGCAAAATAATCAACCAGTGAATCTCTTTGGATTCAGTTGAAACATCGTAGTTTGACAAAAGCTCGTTCACTCCACATAAAATGCTGTGATAGGGCTTGCCAGATGGATACGAGTGCAGTAGACGGAAAAAGTTTTGAAGCTCTACGAGGTTTACGCCTTTCTTGTCTTTGCTGAGAAAAGAAACATTCAGCACTTGCTGACAGGAGAAAGAGTCAAACAAGAGTTTACACAAATCACTACAAGCGTGGCTAGGATCACCACCTATAATATCCTCTATCTTGGCTCTGCTTAATGGGTTCACATCAGCAGGGGGCTCTTTCCCTTGTAAGAAAATTTTGACCCGGCATCGCTTACAGCGCACAACTTGATAGCAAGAGGGAAATGTCAGTGTAGATCGGCAGCAGGGACATCTCGATTTTTGGGCCGGCTCGATAGTATCGGAAGCGGAAGAATCAGAATCGACACTTTTAGTTGTTTTTGAATCAAGCCCTTTAGAAAGCCTAGCAATCCACTTTATCTTTGATTTGCCTTTTTCATTCATAGTAAGTGAGGCGTTCTCAGACGCATTAATTAAAAAGAGATAAAAATGCACTCAAATTTTCTATACACCTTAAATAAGCAAAGTCTCAATCTTGTCCTTAACACCGTAGATTTGGTTTTTGATGGAGGAGGCATCGTTGGTGGTGACAGAAGCTGCAATCACAGGTCTGGAAACACCACAGGCTCTGCCAAGTGCGGTCTTGGATGGAACAAAAACGTATGGAACATTCTTGTCCTCGCACAACAGAGGCAAGTGGAGAAGAATCTCGATTGGCTCAGTGTCGGCGGCCATGACGATGAATTCGGAAATACCTCTGTTCAGAGTCTTGGTGGCTTCGTTAGCACCTTTCTTGAGTTGTCTCAAGTTTTGAGCTTGTTGAACAACGTCCAAGATCTGTTGAGCCAAACCGGAGTCAGCCAAAGGAAATGCTTTAGGGTTAGGTGCAGACATGATTTGTAAAAGGTTCCTTGCAGTAGCTCGCCCTTGTGAGTAGAAGAATATAAGAAAAAAAAAAAAAAAAAAAGTGAAATATATCTTATTGACACGTGATGCGTGCAGATCTGGGCTCCACCGAAATGATCTCTCTTTAATCGAACGAAGGCGCATCACGATAAGATTGAAGGAACCACATTGAACCTTCCTTAGGGGATTAGGACCAGTTGTCTATCAAGCGCAGCTGAGGTAAGTTGAACAGATTATAATGCTGTATCGTAAAATCTAGGCCCTACTTTGATAAGAAGTCGAAAGACACTGCTTTTTCACATGCATGAGATGTAGAGTCGATATATTTTCCGTCCTTGGAAACTTGAGACATTGGTTTGTTAAAGACAATATTTCGGTACCTCAATTCTACATATGATCTCAACAAAATTACCCAGTAGCATACGGCTGAAACTTGATGCTCCCCTGACATCGACTAAAGAGCGCGTGGACATGTTGATGAACTCATGAAGGGTGTCGAAGAAGGAATCAAACCGACAATTACCCGACCCGCTGTCACGGAGAGGTCACTCATGAAGTCACATCATTTTGATGAGTGATGAGACCCCTACTCGCTGAGAGATACACAAGACACAAATAAACACTACAGTTATGTGTCATTAACACGCGAGTGGTCTTTTCCCCTAGTTAACGTCTCTTATTGTGTCACTGAGTCGATTACCGTCATAATACCTTGCAGAATGTCAAGTCAGATGTTTCACTTAGAGACTCATCAGTCGGACTTGTTATCAGATATAGTTGTTGAAACCGAAAAATAAAATAGAAAAACAACCAGAAATCTGACAATTTAGGCTGAGAAGAACGCCAAATCGCGTATATGTTGAGTGACACTTGCAGTATTTTGTGAAGCATGATTCCCTTTCTTTGCGGCCACCTACATTAGAGGGATGCAGGGGCAGATGAAGTAATCTATACCCCCACTACGATTAAAATGATATAGCCAAGCATTGGAAGTCTTTGTACAGTCGGGAACGATTGCCAGTGGATATCTTGTTTTGCTCACCTTCGACAGCTGGACTCGCGTACCGGCCAAGAGTCGCGAGAGGACGAGTTTATAGCATTTCGCCAGGTAGCTATTTACTGAGTTAGAAACGAGTAACTGATACATATAGACGAGATAAAGTCAAAGAATGGCATATGGAGGCACGACTAGACCAAATGAGTCAAAGTATAGTTACCGCAATGCACTTCAATGGCCCAGCGAACTAGGCAGATTTGATGCGCAGAGACTGTTTCATAGTATGAAGAAGGCTGATTGCCCAAGTTGCAAAACATTGACAAAACACAATCTTTTAATCTCGCATCCCTGCACCATGCCCACGTTTACACCGCGCTCCGCGAAACCTCCAGCACGAAATCTGTGCTGCTGTAAATTGCGTTCAACACTATCAACTGAGCCACAATGACTGATCTTTGGTACGTGTAAACAAACTCCTCTTCCAATCACTAACACTATAGCCCTGTTTACGCTGTATGTTTTGAATACACTCCCCCATACTAACTTTCAGCCATTTTTTGGATCCATTGGATGTGCTGCCGCCATCGTCTTTACATGTTTTGGTGCCTCTTACGGTACTGCCAAATCCGGTGTCGGTATCTGTGCCACTTGCGTTCTGAGACCTGATCTAATGATCAAAAATACCGTTCCTGTTATTATGGCTGGTATTATCGCCATTTACGGGCTCGTAATTTCTGTGCTTATCACTTCTTCTTTGAAGCAGCAACAAGCTTTGTACACAGGCTTCATCCAGCTCGGAGCTGGTCTATCCGTAGGTCTATCCGGTTTGGCTGCTGGATTCGCCATTGGAATCGTTGGTGATGCTGGTGTTCGTGGAACTGCCCAACAACCAAAACTATTTGTGGGAATGATTTTGATTCTTATTTTTGCCGAAGTGTTGGGTCTTTACGGACTAATTGTTGCCATCTTGTTGAACTCGAGAGCCACCCAAGACGTTGTCTGTCAATAAGTAAATAAAAGACTGATTACTTTATATAGTGAGAAAATTTTTAGCCACACGACTGTTGAGCTCCTTTCTCAAAACCGTATTAAGAAGTTCACAATTTTCAGGTAGATCGCGTCCCATCGTCAAAACAGATTTCCTCCAGTCCATATCTGGTACCATTTCTAAGTATTTTTCCGATTTCGCTAAAAGATAGAGATCGCATGCATCTTTCATGTCCTCGCTTTCCTCAGAGCCTTCTTTCTCAAAGCGATTGATCAGCTGGATAACAGCACAAATATCTTCTGACGTAAAATGGTTCTCTTCAGACAGAACAAAAGGCAGAAACTGCGCGATCAAGAGTGGGAAATATTTTGCAGGAAGATGCGGGAAACTAATCAAGCTCATCAAGTGCTGAAGCGCCAAAGAGTGTTTCTGGCATCTTTTCAAATCGTAGTACTGTATCAAAACAGCATAAGGCGCAAGACATTGTCTAAGTGCCTGGTCGAGCTCAATCTCATCATCTCCCATAAGCTCTCCCTTTATAATTTTGTTGATAGTATCCTCACTGAATTCCTTGCCCTCCATCAGTGCATTCTCAAAGATCAGCCAGCACTTGTTGCGAACTTGTTTTAGCACGCCAGCCTTTGAGTAGTATGTAAGACTCTCCAATTGTAATCCTTCATCCTCGCAGCGTTTTGCCCGGTTGATCAAAACCTGGGACGAAGTGGCTGGAAGCCTCATCATTGAGCACACAGAAAGACACCACTCCAAGTCGTCATTTGACGTTATTTCAAAGCGCGGCAACGTCTCGGAAAGTATTGTCCTTGTTTCTGGGTATTTTAGTAACACCCACAATCCAATTCCCATGGTACATGTTTCCTGGGCAGTCAGCAGGTTCAGAGCAAGATCTTTCAAGAGAAAATCAGGTATTGTCATGTTCTCTGAAACCTCATTGCTCAATGTAAGGACAGCATCATACTCTTGGAATAGGTTCATGGTGTCGCATAAGATTGCAACATATGTGCTTGTGGGTTTATCTAATACGACTAAAGCGTTGATCATCTGAAGAGCTTTCCCCTCCAAAAGGTCCATGCAAATGATTTCCCAGTCTCTAATGTGCTCTCTATCATTTGCAAACTCGGAAAGAGCTAGCGAGTAATAAGACGGGATCTCTGCAATATCTGGCATTTGGAAAAGGAACATTGCAAGCAGACATTCGTACCACGTTGTTGAGCTATTCAAGATCGCTCGCGATGACCCACTCAAAATCTCTACAACCTCTTTTATCTGATGTATAACCTGAGTGGAATCTGAAGTGAATGATGTCTCTGCCAAGTAATCTCTCAAAGAGCAAGATATTTGTTTCCACTCTAGAAATGCAGAGTTGTCTTCGGAGAAATTCACAACATCATATGTACTCAAAAGATGTGCCACATCTCCCATAACTGCTTTTGACTCACAGTTAACATTCTCAATCCCGTCCACAATAGCATCACATGCCTTGCTGAACTGACCGCGCAATACCAGTTTCTTTATGTATAGCCTCCAGAAGGCGGGACGCGAGCAGTATTCATCGCCGGACAACATTTCTGCGCTCAGACTTTCACTCACCTCGATATCTGCCCTATTGCACCAAAGAATCAAGAGAGATATCTTCTCCTCTTGAGAACTGAAATACAAGAAATGAAGGAGATTGAGTACATTCACCATAACTTCGAAAGGAATCAGCCAATCATAATCTGTCGCATCTTGTGCGAGGCTTAGTTTCTTGTTGATAAGCTCATTGATATCGGAAAGAAGAAAATTCATTCTTTCAAACAGCTCGAGCTCAAACCCAGCTTTATTGTGCTCAATGATGTTCAAAACACCAATGCTCAGCTCTTCCTGTTGATTGTTCAATTTCGATGTCTTGTACTTTTGGTCCTTTAAAAGCGGCTCAAAACTTTTAAACAAGCTCTCAAGGTAGCTCAAGTACTCTTGCGAAGTATTCATTCTAAAAATATCTGTCGTCTCTGCTTCTGAGTCCGACATTTCTGAAAACGAATCACTCAAAAAGTCATTTGATAAGGGACTGACTAATTTGCTAAAGGTTTGACCAAGTTGCTTCAGTAAATGTATACCATTTTCACCGATAGGTGCGCTTTCAAGGTCCACCAGATCGGCATGGGGCTCCCAAGGTGTATCTGATTCTGTAACGCCATTCTCGACTCTCTTTTTGACATCGTCCATGTCAAACTCGGGAACCGACTCGCTATCATCAAAGATCCCAGGCATACCTTTCTGTTTACGTTTGAGTGGTGAACTACCTTCTGTGATTTTGAAAGACTAATTCTCTAGCATATTATGATTTTATATTCTGGATTGAGTATATTGTTTCCTGCTTTTCTTTCGAATGTGGTTGTCGGAGTGTAGGGAAGGGGATTGGTATAATAAATCGCTCCTTGCATTATATGCTGCTGCGTTTTCATTGAGAATCAACATGCTGCATCTTTTTCTTTTCTCAAGATCAGAGGGGAAGTACATTAGACTTTCCTATTATTCTCATGGTGTTCCTCGAAAACCCAAGAAAAGAGATACTAAAGATTGCATTTTTGAATATATTAACCAGGTAAAGCAAGTTTACAACTGAGCAGAATTGTCCACCTTAATCTTAAGTAAAAATATCTGAAGCATAAAAAATATCCATTAGGAAAAAACCAATGGGAGACTAGAGATCAACGCTCGAGGAGTCGTTCTCTTGCCTTACTTTTCTACAATACATTTCTGGCAACATTATCGCCCCAGCATAAGTCATATTCTTACGTCGAAGCCCGGTCAACTATGCTCCCCTGCCGATGGAGGAAAATTATGTGAGAAAATGCATGCAGTAGGCTATGCATGGAAAGGTCCGTAAGCGAAACGGTCACCAAAAGAAAGAAGGAAATAACGGCCTGTGGTCGCCGTATTATACTTTAAAGCACATCTCACTACGACCTTACACCACAGACGTTTATTGCACAATGCAGCCCAGAAAGAGCCGGATCCAGTTTCAGATCATAGAGAGGATAAAGAGGAAGCCGCCTCTTTTATCAAATTACGGCAGCAGCAGCTCAAGGGTAGCTATATACTTGAATTGGTTTTTCGCCGGCGTCCTTATAAGAGGGCGATTAGTGTAGTGGTTATCATACTTGCCTTCCAAGCAAGTGACAGGGGTTCGATTCTCCTATCGCTCAAATGTTTTTTTTGATTACTTCGATTGACTAACTGTACGGTCTCTCGCATTGGACCCACCCGCAGTGCTCTTCTTGGACAAAGTATTGCTTCTTTAAAAACTGAAGGAACATTATTCATTTATTGAGCAATTTTTGGAATCGAAAAATAATCCAATTACAGATTGAAACTGCCTTGTAAAGTCCACTTATGATAGCGCGTCGGTTGATGAAAAGCAAAACATTGTGTTTTGTGCTAGATGTTGTAATTGTAGCGTAGATGGCGGACGGACGGGTCACCCACTTCTCAAACCGTCGCGGTTCATCTTTTGTGGCTACAAATGTCTTTTTTTACGATTCGGTCTCACTATTTTGTCTTAGTATTTTCAGGTTTAGATGGGTGGCTAATTAGTATTCACCAAGATGGCGATCTCGATCGCAACCAGAAAAATAGCGACTTCGATCCTGCAATCTAGATCACAGCCCCGAAACTCGCAATCTGGTGCTATGGCTAATTGTCATGTTCAAGGTAGATTGGTAGATTGGTATATCCGACAGGATACAATATCAAATTACAGCTTTGACCCATAGAACTAGGGCTGCAGCATTGATCTGAAAGTAAAAGTGACACGTTGTTCACCTAATATACTTTGTGGGCTTTTTTTGATGCGCCTTATCAATCTTCTGTTCGTTGTCGTTCGTGAACGCAATCACTTTGGACAAACTGTTATTACCAGTATTGGCAGAGTAGTTCATTTTTGAAGAGTTTGTAATAATCTCGTCCAAATCAAGTTCTCCTTTAGCGATCTTTTGTTGATTTTTTCTGTAGAAATCGTTCATTGAAAAGTGTAAAATATTTGTTTCGTTCTTTTCGCTAGCACTTACAATCTCACTTGATTCGATATCTTCCGGCTCTTCGTAATGTATTAGAGAAGTGGGAAAAGACGTGAGATGTTCGAGCTTTTCTACTCTTTTGGATGGTCTATCATTCCCAAAGAGATTGAGTGGAAGGGAAACCTTTTGTGGGGAGGAAGACATATCTGAATGCTTCTTTCGTGAATCGTCTGGACTTGTGTTCACAGATTTTGCAGCTTCATGACAGCTGTCCTGTTGACCGCTTTCCTCATCGCTGCTATAGCCAGCCAGATTATTCATCTTGAGTGCATAAAAAAGGCATCAAAAATCTAAATTTAGCCGAGCGATATGCAGGAACGGTGCGCGTGCGTCAACTTCTGAAACATCCGTGAATCTGGAAGCCATTTCGTTGAACGAGATAGCAAGAGTTTTGAATCGCCATTTTTTTTTGACTGCACGCCACGTTAAAACCGAAAAAGACGCGTTGACGGAGGAAAACAAAACACTTAACACAGCATAGCCCACAAGATGATTTTTCGCCACAACAAATGGGTCAAAGATATAAACCAAAACACTTTTGATGTTATCGAACCTCTGTTTTTCAAAAACTACAAATTCTGGACCATAGTGAACTACCTTTTTGAGCTGACGATGGTTGTGCTTTCGATGGCCTTTTTAGGCTCAGATATCTATACCGCCATAAAGCTCCTGGCATTCGGCCAGTGGTCGTCAGAAATCCAGCCTTTCATATCTTTCAAAGTATGTCGATGGATATTTGTGGGATGCATCATTCTATCGATTGTGCTATTGTTGATCGAATGGATTAAGGGGATAATAGTGTACAGAACTCGTAACATTTCTCTTTGTTACATGAACAGCAAAGCTAGAGCTCTCTACTCGATACAGAGCTACAGCTATTTTTGCGTTTTCTTTCGCATATCATCCGGCTCATTTTTCAACTATATGGCCTTTTTCACCAATTTCGCATTGCAAGGTTCCGTGAGACTCGTTCTTGTGGATTCCCCCAGACAGGTAATCAACGGAATTACGATCTTTAAACTTTTGCGGTTCAACTCATCAATGTTGTACACCCTCCGCACCATTGCAGAAACCAACAGAACGGAAGCTATTGTTCTTTCTTTTATGACTTTCTCGTTTGTCGTTTGGTTTCTCTTTATCGCGAAACTCTTTATCGCATTGATCTTGTACTTTCCGGTATATTATAAAATCAAGTACGAGCTGCAGTATAGGTCCGGTTTAAAGCAGTTTTGTTGCGTCACAATCGATCGCAGGGTATCAGAATTTGTGCTTCGGAGGCATAAAAAGACACTCAACGATATTAAAATGGAGAACCTTCAGATGAACGTTCAACCCAACTTCCCCGAAATCGATTCTGATGATGACGAGGAAAAGGGCTTCTTTGTCAAAGAGTACGCTCTTGAAAGAAGAACTAATCCGCTGGATGACTACGAGTTGCCGAGGCCCAACAAAGCGTATGCAATCAACAAAGATGTTCGCTCAGTGAAAAACCCATTTGAGATTGATAGCACGAGCCTTTTCGCACCATCCAATGAAACGCTGGTAAGACCAGGGCATAGTGCAAGCCGAGGCGACTTGATAAATGAGCCTTACGAGAGTTACATTCCTCGGAGAAATGAATCGCTCCAAGACAACACCTCTTTTAGTGATCATACGTTGTCGAGCGAGGGTCTTTTAAAGAACAAAGACCACAATTAACATTATAAATATCCAATTTAATTATATACAGAGGCAAAAACTTACTTTTGCTCATGCTTGTGAGCATTATACTCCTCCCGTAACATTTCTAGCTCTTTGGCCTCGATAGGCGGAACTGGTATATCTCCAAAGTCATCCTGGGTTAGGAACGCAAACGTGTAACCGTCTGTTGTGTTAATACTTAGTCTGACGGAAGATACTTACAAACTCCTAACGCTACTCCGGCCAGAACTGCAAAAGAGGCCATGTTCTTCCAGAAAAAGGGTTTCCTTGCTCTGAGCATTGCAGGGGTCATCAAGTAGTTGGACTTTTGATGATAGCGATCTGCCATCAGTAGTTTGGTGTATTGCATCTGGTGGTTTTGAAAAGATGGTCGTGTGAAAATCAAAAGAGGTGATTATTTTTTTTTTTTTTTTTATTTTTTCGTTATAGTATAGAGTGAAAAATGCCATCAGAAGTGACGATTTTGCCAAAAGATGAGGAGGAAATAGAACTGGAGGGCCTTGTGTTTGGTGACCTTCAAGGATTCGAGTCGAACCTGAAGAAAACAGACAATCTGTACGATTCCTCTTCCGATAACAACGACTCTAGCGAGAACGACTCTGATGAGGAGGAAGCTCTGGCAGAGTTGGATGATGACAAATTGTTTTTCGTAGATGACGGAGATGATAAAAAAGACTCAGACGTTGAAATGGGGTCGGGATCCGAAGAGTCTGTTTACTCTTCAGAATCCGAAGGTTCAGATGCTTGGGCAGATTCAGATGATGAAAAGGCCAATATATCGTTGGTGTCCAACGACAAGCTAAGAAAGCTGAGGAAAGCCGAGCTTGAGTCTTCTATTAGCGGAAAGGCTTATATCAACCGACTCAGATCACAATTCAACAAAATCTATCCTCCACCGAGCTGGGTTGACGATGTGGATGACGAGGTTGAGTCAGGCGAAGAAGACGATAGCATGCCTGGTGTGGCTAAGGATTTGCAAGGCTCTACTAACTCTTTACTCGAGTATTTGCAATCGAACGAGGCCGTTCTGAATGACAAGCCTAGCAGTCTACTTCAACCCATAAAAATCGATGTAACGAGGTTGAAAGATGCAAACTATAAACATCTTTCGAAATCTGCTATTCAGACCATGTGTTTCCATCCACGGCTGCCGCTTTTGGTTACTTCTGGTTACGATCGCACGTTACGAATTTACCACATTGATGGTAAAACCAACCACATGATCACATCTTTGCATTTGAGGAACTCTCCAATCCAGACAGCATTGTTTGCAGGCAATAATATTTTTGCCGCGGGTAGGAGAAGGTACATGTACAAGTGGGACGTGGAAAGCGGAGAGCTCAATAAGATTTCGCGGTTATATGGTCACGAGAGCACACAAAAGTCATTTGAGGTGTTCCGGAAATCACCAAACGGCGAGGTTATTGGTTTAAAGGGAAACTCGGGCTACATCAACATAATAAGTACTGGGTCAGGACAGTGGATAAAGAATTTCAAAGTTAATGGGGTTCTTTCAGATTTCGCATTCACCAATCAGAACTCTGATAAGACGGACGACACAGTGCTTATTGCAGTCAACACCCAGGGAGAGCTGTGGGAGTGGGAGGTCAAATCAGGAAAACTTCTACGGCAATGGGTGGATAACTCCAACATTGGCGTTACCACCATTGCTGTGGGTGGCAAATCTAATAGGTGGCTAGCGGTAGGAACTGCCGTTGGAGTTGTCAGTATCTACGATCGGGGAAGCGAAACTGGCAAGAAAAGTGTGAAACCAATGGCTACGGTGGAAAATCTAGTCAGTACTATTTCGTCTCTTGTTTTTTCGCCTGACGGACAGGTTCTCTGTGTAGCATCACGAGCCAAAAAGGATGCTTTACGGTTGGTACATTTGCCCACTGGAAAAGTTTTCCAGAACTGGCCCACAAGCGGTACACCACTCGGCCGAGTTACTAGTGTGTGCTTCAGCCCCGGTGGCGAATTTCTTTGCTGCGGAAACCAAGCGGGCAAGGTGAGAATGTGGAGATTAAATCATTACTAGGTCATCATCAATAAACGGTTATTACCCCTTATCATGCATGCAAGATGCACGGTGTCATGCTCTCTCTTATCGCTAATTAATTTATCTGTGCATTTAGAAAGATAAGCGACTCAGCAGGAACACCGAAATACGCACAAAGATCTCTCACATTTCAAGATGGAAACTTTACCCAGAACGCCCTCTCCAGCGAGCGAACTTATTCCGACTTATACGCAATCGAACAAAAGATCCAACAGCGGTACCGTTGATAGAACCAACATATCACGGAGAAAATACCTCATTCAGGATTTCGAAAATACCTCTTTAGAAGAGGAGTTTCACTTCTTAGAGCCGCTTAAACAAGATCCGAAAGTAGAGTACATCGCCAATGCTGATTTTTACAGCCTGCTGCATCGCTACTATTCTTGTCCTCTGCCACCAGTAAATCAGGTTTTTCCGTGGCTCCATGGGCTGAGTCTCCATAACAAACAGCAACTTGAGTTTTTTTCAAAGTCGTCACATGCCTATCATCCGCCAAAACTGCAATCAAAACCGATTGTTGTTGTTAGATCGTGTCACGTGAAGCGGGAAAATATTTCTCGAGGCTCGGGACAAATCAAGGGGTCCATTGAACCGAATGAAATACTCGTAGGCTTAGACATTGCTAGAGAAAGGGAGAAAAATGTGGAGTTTCTAGAGTCACTTTTAACCTCGTTATCCTCAGTTGTGTCTGTCGATGACAACTATAAAGCCAAGTTGATCAATGACATGTACAAGTGCGAACGGGTACCCCTTTTCAACGAATGTGATCCGCCAATGGGCGTAAGCTCCAGAAATTTCGATCTGCAAACTTCCAAGTGGGCCATGTTGTCTGACGTTATAGTTTATTGCTTCAATGACGATCACCAGCTCGTTTTTGAGGACCGAAAGGACTGCTGCTGTGAGTCTCTTGCCCGTCTCATCTTGCTGGCTCAACTGAGACTGTGTATTGACTATGATAACCACCACTTTAAAACAAGCATACTGTTGCGGCCCGATACATCCATGCTCGCCAAACGAAATCTGCTGGCATCAGCAATTATAGACTCGAATGATCAGGAAGAACATCCCAATTTACAGGAAGTGACAGACTGGAACTCGAACTACTACTACAAGGAGAAGCTAGAGATTCTCAAAATGAGTGCAGCTACTCCTGTAACCACAAATCTATGGTTTGGGAATGTTTCTGATTTCAATTCTTCCAAGTCAAACAGTCCTGCGAAAACCTTTGCCTATAATCCTTGCAACTACTTTGATGCCGAGAACACCATTGTAACTCTCACTGGATCATCAAGTGGAAGGATCGTGCACTCGACTCGGTGTGATTGGAAAATCTTTATATCTTGTCATGAAGGTGCCGATTTCCCTGAAGTTCCAGCAGTTTCTGACGAAAAAACCGTTCTGCATTTCCCCTCCTCGGGATCTTTGCGACTGGGAGACGTCAGCCTTGCTCACCTCAAAAAGCTCTTAAAGCTTTGCCAGTGGTTATATGTGAAAGTAAATCTGGAGCATGTTCCAGCCCTAATTTTCTGCGCAGACGGATACACAGAGCTGTCGCTATTTGGAGGGTGCTTTTTAATCTATTCGCAAGGGATTCCGTTAGACGTTGCTTTGATCAAGTTGCACACAGAGCAAAAGAGGCCATTTTTCCTCTTCAAAAATGACTATCAGCTTTTGGAGAAACTGACTCCTCTTCTCATTAAGTTCTCCCCAGCAACAGA
Organism: Citeromyces hawaiiensis; assembly: GCA_030567395.1. NCBI lineage: Eukaryota > Fungi > Ascomycota > Pichiomycetes > Pichiales > Pichiaceae > Citeromyces > Citeromyces hawaiiensis. The sequence continues at coordinate 63,187 of JAJLSF010000303.1, forward strand.
TTCCAATGCCGCCTCCCTCAATTTTGACCATGCTGAGAGCAAGATTGTGTCCGTTCTGCTTCAGCGACAGCTGAAAATGAACACCACCCCACTGGAGTGTCTCAAACAAAGCTTTGGGTCTCTTCCGTCTCGAATTCTGCCATACCTCTACTTGGGGAGTCTGGTGCATGCAAACAATTTCGAGCTCATCGAGGCTTTGGGTATAACGAGAATAGTATCTGTGGGCGAAGATATCGAGTGGGTGGACGCTTTAGGGTTCACTGTAGAAGCCAGTGAAGCACAATACGACATTTTGAAAGTTACCTGTCCCAAAGTCACAATCGAGATCATGAAAATCAACAATTTGAATGATGATGGCATAGGGTCTATCAATGGGACACTTCACAGCGCATTAGACTTCATTGAAAAATGCTACAAAGACGACGCCAAAGTGTTGGTGCATTGTCAGGTGGGAGTTTCTCGGTCGGCGACAGTTTGCATAGCTGAAGTGGCGAGAAGACTTGGTGTGAGCATCGCTCGTGCATACCTCTTTGTGAGGGCAAGAAGACTGAATGTGATTATCCAGCCCAACCTGCGTCTCATGTATGAGCTGTTCAAATGGGAAGAGCAGATAAACTCTGTGAGCAAAGTGGAGTATGCTGTTTCTTCTGACTCTGAGGATTCATATACTTGGGGTGAGATTCAGATGACAAGTATAAATTCAAACTTTGTTGCTGGTAAGCAAAACCTGATGGCACTGGAAGAAGCTGTAGTTTCTGACGCGGAGGATATAATTGACAACCAGGAAGAGTTCGCTGACGGGTATCAGAGAGAAGTGGATTGGTGCATTCTGTGCAGAGAGATCCACAACCTCAACAAGAATTATACGAATAACTAGGTCGGAGGAGGGTTTATATTTATTAGCGTTTATTTTATTCATGACATCCGCGTTGCGAGCAAAACCAGACGGAAGTCCGTGTGTTTTCGGGCTCATAAATGTTGAGAGGAGATGTAAAGACGGAACCCCATCTTCTTGTGCCCATACATGTGGCAAAATTATCCGGAATAGGGCACAGTGGTGCCGTAGTCTGAATTCTTGAAGGGTTATATGTTTTTAAAGTATGTGAAAATTTCGTTGATAGCTTAAATCTTCACATCTTGTGAGCCCATCGATCTCTGTTTCAGCTTGTAGTAACATAACTAGAAGAAGCAAGGGATATATTGCAATTTCCATCGTTAATCCATCAAGGAGACTTTGATAGCTTTGAGAACTTGAACCATTGTCAGGCACTATGTGTGTCAACGTAAAAAGCACCACTCTATTACTAAGAAAGCGGAAACAGATAGCTGTTACCCTCTGCTTGAGTCTCCCAACAGAGCCACCTTAGGTGTGTGCACCAAGAAAATGGATCAAGAATATTTTATTCAAGCATTTTATCTTTGCTTATACTAATCTAAAATCGCATACTTTTTCAAATGATCCGGTAGAACACTGTAAAGATTCTTCTCCTTGAGCCAAGATTTTGAAAAGTACTTTGCTGCGTACTTGTGAGCAGAATCGCACAGTATGGTAACCACGTTAGACCCCTCAGGCAAAGTTTCAGCCAGTTTGGCAGCAGCAACAACATTCAGTGCTCCAGTACCTCCAACGTAAAGTCCCTCTTCATCGAGTAATCTGTAAACCATAACCAGAGACTCTTCGTCTGGAATTTTCAGAGCGTCATCTATCAGTTCAATGTCGGGTGCCAGATTATCGGTAACACGGCCCTGACCAATTCCCTCGGTGAAGGAACTTCCGCCTCTATCCATCTTTTTCCCGCCAGACTTTACGTACGAGTAAAGAACGGATCCTGGCGGGTCAGCAATGACGCATTTCACAGAACCCTTTGAAACATCCTTCAAGTACCTTGTTACACCAGCAAAAGTACCGCCAGTTCCTGTGGAACAGGTGAAGCCATGTACGTTCCCGTTGAGCTGGTTCCAGATTTCCGGACCGGTGCTATCGATATGGGACTGGCGATTCGCGGTGTTATCGAACTGGTTGGTCCATACAGCATTTTCCAGTTTCTCTGCATGGCGCTTAGCCTGGTGGTTATAGTTCATCGGATCGGAAAACGGCTTAACGGGAACAGGATAAACCTCAGCCCCAAGTAAACGAAGAAGATCTATCTTGTTGGGAGACTGAGTATTAGGCATATATATCACGCACTTGTAACCTCTAGAACGACACACGTGAGCTAGACCAATCCCAGTGTTTCCCGCCGTTCCTTCAACCACGGTACCACCAGCTTTTAGCTCGCCCGCCTCCTCGGCATTGCGTACAACCCACAGAGCAGCACGATCTTTGACGGATCCACCCGGATTCATCCACTCGGCTTTGCCATAAATATTCCTGCCCACTTGTTGAGACAAATGCGGGAGCCTTATAAGGGCGGTGTTCCCGACAGCATCGGGGAACCCCTTTTCAGCCACAAGCGGAATGAATGGTTTGGCGGTGGAATGGAACCTGGCAAAGGTTAGTAGACTTTTCACCACAGATTTGTTCATGATGGTGTGGTCCCGTGGTGTGAGGGTGGTTCAGATAGCATGAACTGGATTGACAGAAGACACAAATCTATGCTCGGTAATATATGGCATAAAGGGTAAAAGGATGGAGGGGCAAAAGGGGCCTTTTCTTAGTGTCATTTTGTGCTACATATATAGTTTAAAGTGTAGAAGAAACACTTCTAAAAGTATATATGTCGCATGTGTACCCTTGAAGCTGACGTTTTTCAATCAGTAGCCACTTTTTCAGCGTCCCCTAAAGACTGCTTGTTACCACGTTTGTTCGGTGTGAACATTCGCTTGATATCTGCTTCAAATGACTTGACTGGAGTTTTTTGAGAGGTAGGCCGCTACTCATCACACGATGTGAGCATTAACTTCTTCAAATTGTTTGGAATGCAATATTTCAGACTGCTGAAGGTATTACAGACTGATTAGATCTGATTATTAAGAAACTCATCATTTCAAAGAACTGATATACTGTGAGATCCCTGTGAATGATCAAACACCTCAGAATTCATTACCAATGGCATAAAGTCATGTTTTGCCGGGCATAAATTGACTCTATGCAACAGCGGTATTTTTTTTAGCCTAGAAGACGAGAGCTTGTTAAGAAATTTAGCTTTTTCCAGATGGCAGTGGCCGTTTTTCATTCTGACCTTAGATTTGACGTAGAGATCTGTCGAGCAACTTCTCCGCCGGGTCAAGATCAATCGTGAGATTATATCGTGATGGTACATAAAATGGTATTCATCATTCTCCCCCTGTAAAGAGCTGATCAAAATTGAGAGTTGAGCCGACTGAATGTCAGATTCTTGGGAGAGAACAGTGTTTGGCTTGGTACGCTCTAATCCTGTGTGTCATGCCTTGTTCGAATGTCTAGATAGCCTCAGGAAGAGATAGCTTTCAGCCGACTAAGAAAATGTCGCAGCAGAACAAGCACTGTGAACTTTTATGCAACGGCCAATCCAGAGCCTTTACTGGCTCTCAAATTTGATTTGACAGTTCTCGACAAGGAGAGACACGATTGATCAGACATCAAGCAGAGCTAGTCCATCTATTCACTAAAGACAATGTCGCATCAGCCTTAACATGCTTGCCAAAACCAGCTCTAGCTGTGTTGAACTCCTGTCCAAATGAAGCAGTTTATGACAAGAGTCACTGACATGGACACCTTCTATAGTAACCATGACTGGAAAGAGATCAACTCAACTCCCGGTCAGTACCTAGCATACATCCTGTCCTTATTCATTTGGAATTTCAAGAGAGGAGCTGTTGCGACAACTCGAGTCGAACCTCAGACAATGATACTCGAGAAACAGACTCTTTGAGCAACAGAAGCTGCACTTCGGGCCGTCGACTTCAGCCTACAGATTGACCATCCTCCACATGAGGTACCTCCCAGTAAAAAAGAGAACATTGCATGAAAAAGAGCCGAGGCAGGGACCCAGCCGAACCAGTTCATGCGATTGCACCCCCCGGAAACAAGAGCCAAATGCTAGACCTTTGTCGCTAAATGAAAAGAGCCATCTTTACGACCCTCTTCTCATACAAATGTTTGCATTATTATTGAATTGTGGGAGCTGATCCCTTTTAAACATGAGTGCACGAGACCTCAAATGCACTTCACTACTGCACACCAATCACAGACAGCTCCAGGGTCCAGACTCTGCGTGCGTGAACTTTTATGCCAACGTCGACCTCGTCTTCCAGCATCAAATCCTGAGGGCTGAATGCGAGCACTTCCTGAGACCACCAGCATTTTCTCGCTGGTTTTCTCCAAAACAAAAGCAGTTTTGTTCCTGTGGGATCTGGCTCGTTGCGTCTGCTTCTGGATCTCGATACGGATCGCGAGGCTGAGCGCGCAGCATTTTGAGCAAGAGTGGCTAGTCTAGAACGACTGGTGGACCTCGGTTCCCGCGTGGAAACATCCGTGTGGGAAGCAGTGGGAGTTAACGGCTCAGACGCACGTTCTGGCTGTTTAAGACGAACCAGTGCTAAAGAGGAAAGTACCGTTTTATCAGGCTCAACATATCTGTTCCCCCATTCGGAATCGTGGGAGAACCCAGACGAGCACAGCATATCAAGAAGATGCTGCTCTGCAGGGCCAAGTGGTTTATTAGGGCGATATCCCAAACCTTCAAAAATTTTCAGGTTGTTTTGGAGTTGATCCCCTACTTTACGCTTAAGTCGTTTCATAGACTCTTCAGAGTAAGTGGTTGTAGGTGGGATCACATAGTAGTCTAGATCTTCTCTGAGTACAATTATTGAAGGCTTTTCGTTCAAAATTTCCGCATCCGTCATATCGTAGGGCCTCAAATCCGCGTTCGAGGTGAGATCGTTTTGCGCTTTTCTGAAACAATCTCGAATATACCTGAAACATTCCGGGGAGAAGTTAACATACACAACATCATCTTCTGTGAGGTTTGTGAGAACGTTACCGTTTACATCCACAAAGACCCCGTTCGGGAAAAGACACAGCAGAATCGACTCGGGAAGTGCCATGAGCTCGTCCCGCGTTATCGTAAACATCTCGCCTCGGATATTCAGCCGGATCTCCACGTTGTACTCGTCCTCGAGCTGGTCGTCATCGTAGATCTGACTCGGCAGAGAAGCTTCCTCCGCTTGACTCATGTGTTGTATGAGAAGGTGCACGGATGAGCGATGGTTTGTGAAGGGAATTGCAAGAATGGCGGGCAGTGTTCTAAGGAAAAGGCTGAGAAAGTTGACGATGTGTGGAATTCTGATGGAGAAGATGGAGCCCCCGATGTGGACCAGTCGGAGGAGTTTGGAATCGTTCACCGAGGTGAGACCTTTGACGTGGCTAATCTTCGTAGGAAGCACGCAAAAAAAGGTTATCTAGACGGGCTGAGTCAGGGAAAGGAGACGGACCTTCAGAAAGGGTTCGATGATGCATACCCCCAGGGAGCAGAGCTCGGAATGCAGGTGGGGAGGATCCTGGGACGTTTGTATGTGGAGAGAAACGACCAAACTGCTTTAGAAGAATTGTCTATAAAGAAGGTTCTGTGTGACAAGTACTTTGATGGGGATATGAATCTTTTGCATGAACCTCATGAGTTGGTAGAGAAATGGACAACTTGAAAGAATGTGCAGTTGGTGTAGGTAACGTGTGAGACAATGTTGAAGCGAAACTGAGCTGTATGCGTATGCGTCTGTGGGTGCTATAATAAAGGAGGCTTCTTTGCTGACATGGACTATAAGTGGACGGAGAAACAATCTTACCATTTCTCCGGACGTTCAAGTGGGCCTGTCCGCTGCCACAGTTGTTAGCTCCCAGGTGACTGTCATACGATGCTTTTGCAACTGTTGATATTAAAATATGGATTGCAGAGTGATCTATTCATTAGCTCTTTATTCCTTCCTGGAATTTTTTTACCTACAATGTAAGAAATTGCATTCGCTTGGAAGTTGAATAGATTATAGATGAAATTTTCGTTTTGTGAGACTCGTTTCCGCTCCCTGCCCCTTTTCATTGGCTCATTATCAAATCTTGCAGAAGATCATTCTTATATCGCATAGATATTCAAAGGAAAAGTCAAAGGATGTTGACAAGGAAAAATGCATCTTGTGAAACCATCTGTATTCCAAAGAGAAGAATTGCGATCAGTATTTTCTGCGAGTAATTCCCTAAGACCCATGAAAGTAAATGCATGAAAATGCGCCAAAAGCTTTCGCTACCGCTGCCCACACACTTTTTGTAGAAGAAGTAAGACTTGTAGTCGGCCGGAAATTTCTACCAGAGTGATCCGATAGGGGTCTCGGCTGTCACCTGTTATCCCACACAAGTGAGGAGAAAAGGGCAGAGCATCTATATTTCTAAGGGTGGACGAGGGTACTACGAAAGCGACAGAGAATTCAAAGTTTACTAAAAGAGGCGCACTTTGCATGAACAAATAACTGCCAATGAAAAGAAAAGTGAAGCGTAGACGAACTGTAATGAACTTGCCACTGTACGCGGGTTTAAATGAACTGAGAGACTATTGTTCCTCGATGAATATAGCCACGCATAAGAGGTTTGAGTTGCAAAATGGCTCACCTGGGAATCAAACCTAAGCAATGCTAACTACAATACCAGGTCATATACTGCCGGCCCACCCTAAAATTAGGACGCTGGAGCATATCTCATACTCCAACATATCTTTGAAAATGAGTATGCTGCATTTTTCACAGATGTTAACAACTTGAACAGACATTTTACTGTGTATATACGAGAAGCGGCACAGATATCCGCTCGTATCTATAACTTGAGTTTATCAATTCAAATTTCGGGCATCAAGAGGGTGCCTTTTTTTTGAATACAGGAGAACCTGACCTGCCTGTTATCCACAATCTTGGGGATATTGATGATTTTAATGACGACCAAGTTCGTGCGTACTCTAGAGGATACCCTCTTCCAGACAACATTGAAATAGCAAGACAAAAAATGAGATCGCACACTTCATTTGTCTCTCATCTGAAGTAAGTTTTCAAGAGGTTAGCATGGCAAACGAGGATGTCAAAGTGTGAAGGAAAATAGGATAGGTGTTTTTGAGAACTAAGTGTATTTTTTACTTATTCATTTGTGTTTTAAAAACGTATTATGGCACTAAGGTATATTCGGTCTCACTCAGAGTGATGTAGGATATACACGCTATTTATACTGTGATTGCAAATGAAAGCGATGTTATGAGCAATCGCCTGGAAAAGTAAGACGGGTTCGAATGGGCCGGCTCGAAGAGGAAATATACAAAGTCCCCGTATACGAGTTTCGCTGCATGAGGTCGACAGAAACAAATTCATATCCTATAAAGCATTTAACTGCTGCCTCCAATGACGAGTCTAAATAACTAGGCTATATGATTGCTCCACTGATCACTATTAATCAAGGTTGGTAAAGCCGTTCCGATTGGCTATTCCATAAGGATACATTTGCCGTCTTTACAAGCTCATGAAACCTAATGAAGAGGAGAATTGGCACCTTTCGAATATGGCATATATAAGAAGCGCAATTCCCAGTAATACAAAGTAGATTTGGACATGGATAAATTTGAGATACAGATCGAAAATGCTTAAAGCAAAGAGAACAAATAAAGTAGCCTGTGCCAATTCTGTAAAAGACTTTTTTCATATTGAGTTTTTTGGTGATGCAAACCATCATTCATTCTCAGGCTTCTATGAGAATTTTACAACTTGCTGAATACCACCAAATGAATATCTACATTTGCTTTACAATAAAACAAATTTGAAACCCCTCCTTGCAGATTGCGTCACCAGAATGAACACCAACCGATATAGTGCTGACACAGATTCTCTACCGAGGTGGCTTGCTGTATCAGTCTGTCCACTTGCTCGGGCACATCCAGCTCACTGCAACGACGGAAATCGTTCCCTGTGAGCTTATCGTCGATTCTCTTAAGAACCAAAGAAGCTCTCGCATTGCGCATCTCTGTCTTTTGCTGATGCTCCATCCTCATAGCTTCTTGTTCCTCTATTTCTCCGTTTCTCAGCAGTTCTCCCACATTAACCTTTGAAAGTTTATAGCCAGCAGAATCAGCCACATCGTTTATGGGGAAATCAAACCCCCAGTTGATCAATGGATCGTAAGCAAAGGCCTCCAGGATAGCCATCAGAGACTCCTTGTTCTCCCGTAAGACTCTCATCACGTTCTCGCATGTGATGCGGAAGGAGCCCTCGATGCCAGACACTTCCATTGCGTAGCTCAGCATACGAGTGAGTCTGAAGGGAACTTTTTCAGGATACTTTTCTCTCAAGATTGCTGCTTCGAAACAGTCTCCAAAATCGATGTGGATTATCTTGCCTGTGATTCTATCCATCATCAAGTTCGAAGGATGTCTATCGCCCAGACCCAAAATGTACCCCACCATCGACATAACAGCCAGGGAACGAGTGTAAGTGGTTCTTCTGTCAAGCCACGCTTCAGAGCTTCTACTTTTCAGCCACAAAACTTTGTAAAGATCCTGTCCTCTTGTGTTATCCAAAGCATACGTGAACACTTCCACTTTCTGCAGCAAAGTGAGGTTATCATAGTCGGGTGCCATCTGAAGCATGATCCTGTGCTCAATATTCAGCAGAATCTTGCGCGACTCTCTATATTCTCGGATCAGCACATGCAGAGTATCCGAATTGGGAACCCATCCCAAGAGACCCGAGTTAGGAGATAGCGGAATCGCAGGGTACTGCTGGATATCGAGATGGCGCTTAAAACATTCTGGATCGTTCACGAGCAACGTGTTTACGAGCCCGAAAAGCTGCATTACCAGTGAGTCCTGTCTAATATCCTCGTGACCCTTCAGAACGTATTTGTAATCCACCCCGTCAGATCCCTTGATGGAGAGCTTTCTGGGACGTTGCTTGGAAGAGATCACGTTAAAGATGGGGTCAAAAGCTGCGATGCGTACAATTGGTTTGTTGGCTCCAGAAGTTCCAGGAATCGCAAGCTCCAAATCTCGTGCAGCCAACAGTTTCGGCGAAACATACTGCAAGTCCAAAGTTTGCAACTGAGGGAGCTGTCTAGAAATTCTTCTGAAAACGTTGTAGTAAATATCCCATGCTTGGTTTAAATTGGCCACATCGTTGGTTTTCTTGAAGTTCTGCAGCCATTCATAAGCATCGCCCAGATCCTTTCCAAATGCCGTCTGGAAAGATACTTCTCTCAGGGTTTCCGGTCCCTTTATCAGCATCTGGTGGAGCGGTTCTAGTACGGCAAACATCTTGTCTGTATTCTGTTCCCCGAAAAACAAACGCGATGCGTCCTCTAGTCCTTCGTACCACTGCTCGTGCCATAGAACAGCTACTCGGATCAGCTCCTGTGAAACAAGCTCAGCCTGGTCCACTAGCACGGGCGAGTGCATCCGCATCTTGTCGATAATCGTCATAGCTGCTCTTTGACGAGAAACACTATCAGACTTGATTGCAACTGCAAGAGGATACACCAAAGCTTGCGGGTGGGCTTTGCCGAGATCCGTCAAAAGCCCAAGCAGAGATCGGCTGACAATAGGGTTTGGCTGATGGATTCGAGAAATCAGCTGTGGAACAACCTGTAGCCAAGTATCAATTTTAACCATCGAGAATCCCTCGGAAAGAGCCTGCGCCGTTTCCGGGATCCCGCCAAACTTGAACCACAGAGTAAGCAGACGCAGAGTGTCCTGTAGAGGGTTCAACTCAGAAAGGGCGATGGAATGGAAAAATCCTCGAATCGCAGGTATCACGTACCGTTTCACCATTTCCGGCTGGAACTCTTTCTTAGAAAGAGGAGACTCGGGTTCCTTTAAAGTTTGAGAGTCGCCAATATTCTCCTCGCTTTGATGACTCACGTCTGTGCCGCTTGAGTGGAGTGATATCACTTCAAAGTTGGCCAAAGCCCAGTTGTGCCACGCTTTATACCAGTGGCTGTCAAAGTGGGTAGCTAAAAGATACGACCCCAATATACCAGAAGAGTCTTCCTTTCTCCAATTGCTCTGGAGAGCAACCTTCCACTCTCCCTGTTTCAGATAACACCGTGCCAGCAGCCTCGTGTAGTCCTCCACATGCTTAGAGGCTCCGGGAGTCTCCGTTGGCAATGGCTGGGTGATGGCTTCATTCTCGTTGAGTCCCAGGTCTTTGCTCAGTTTAGATGTAAAGTCCACCAGATGGTTGAGAGCCTCATTCTGCTGTCCCGTAGCCCACATGTACTTAAGTTGTGCATAGACAACCTGTGGTGGAGCTCTGGAGGGACGCAAATTCTGAGGATCTCCCTCATCCAGTAGAGAATTCAAAGACTTTTCGGCAAGACCCAGTCTGCCGCTTTTACGACAAAGATTGGCAAACTTGATCCACATCTCCATATCCTGCTTTGGCTTGACAACAAGAGCACGCACCTTGAGCATTCGCTGCCAAATATCAACGTTTCGCTGACATCCCAATAATCTTTTATTCCACGTCTGCCGCATGATCACCCTTTTCTCTGAGCCACGAGGATAGCACTTGTACTTGACAATCTCTTCCAGTTCCGCCAGCATCTGCACACGCACCACCACTCCGTAGGCCCTATTGTAGGATTCACTGACTAGAGCGGTGATTTCCGTAACAAGCAAATCACGAGCTTTAAGAATGTGGTTTGAAGCCACTTCAAAGTTGTTCTTGTGCAAAGCCAAAACAGCATTAAAAAATGCCTTATCCGGAGACTCTGTCTTCATGATTGAGATATAATTCTCCATTCTATCCCACTGTCCCAGTCCCCAAGATGCAGCAGCCGCCAACGGGGCCACAGCTCGTTTGACATCACTCGTGCTATTTAGCCACTTTTCACGAGCCAGCTCACTCAGCTGCTCCCATTCTCCCAAAGCATGCAACGATCTCATCTTACCCATGGTGATCTCCATAGAGTTCGGGTCATCCTTCTCCCTTTCGCTGTAAGCTTGCAATGCGTCATCCCACCGTTGCAGCTTTTCGTACCACGTCTCCTTCAGTTGGAGATCGTGGTGCTGCTGAGCATGCTTCAAAATCCCGATCGCCGCATCAGACTGCTGTAGCTGGTTGTTGATCGAAATGAGCGCCTCAATAGTTGGCGTCGAGGGTTCCTGAATAAACTCCAGTTCCTTGTAGTGAAGCGCCTTGGCGTAAGCATGACACCGTTGAGCGTACTGCCCCAAAGTGGGAATTCTCATGGGCAACGGCTTATCGTCGTGCTCCATAAACTCTGCCAGATTCAGCAGTGTCTGGTGGATCTCTGGAGGGTTGTTGGGAGACGAGAGAGCAATGCACAAACTTTGGATCAACTCCTCCTGATTTTGTGAGTAAAGCTCATTCCAGCATGATGCGAATGAAGAGTTAAAAAGGTCTTTGGCTAAAGGATAGTAAACCGCAGCGAGTCCAGAACACGCTCTCAAGGCGTGCGACGGCGACTCTCTGAGAAATTCCACCCCAAGTCTACGAATCCACTCCTGCCAGTCATCACGTGTGCGGCGTTGTGACGCATCCCAAGCTTGCTTGAGAGCCTGCTGATTCACAGGCAGTTTTTTCGCCAGCGGCTGGATCTCAAGCGTCTCGTTACGCACATTCTCGTTTGAACGATCAAGCAGTGAAGTGGCGGGCAAAGGCTCACCCGTCAGGAGTTTCTCCACCAGCTGCTCGTAGACGACAGAGTGGATTCTCCGCTTCACAAGAACCTTGTTCACGATAGGAATAAATACAGAAAAATCGGTGCCCATCTGCAGAAGCAGCAAACACAGAGTGTTCATGCTTGCCTTCCGTAGCTCTTCGTTGTTGGGACCGTCCAGAATACGCAAAAGAGGATGGATGATGCGTGATGACATGTCGCTCAACGAAACGTCACGTGAAATCTTGCCAATCGTCTCTATGGATGCGACCCGCAAAACCAACGGTGCAAATTCAAACATCTTGATGATCTGCGGTGCTATAAGATGGAAGTATATCTCGATGTTTGACCCAAAGTTCACAAACGCTTTCAAAACTCGCAGAGAGGCAAGCCTATCTGGAGATGAATCCCTGTCGAAAATATCCAGCAACAGAGTGAGAACTTCAGAGAGATACAGCTTGAACTCGCCATCGAGAGCGCGCGAAATCGTCTCAATCAGCCCGATGATGGTCACTTGCAAGTTGATCATATTGAAAAACTCCTTGATGACAGAGAACACTTCTGATAGAAAAGGCCGAATGTGTTGTTGCACGATCCCAATGAGTGCACCGAGTTGCTGGAAGTAGAACTCAACCATGGATGGCGGACAATTGTGCATCACGTTGATAATACCCGGAATGATGTCCGGTAAAAATGAGACACATCGTTGACCTAAAGTCTGGAATATGTACATTATTGCCTGAATGACCGCTGTGTGATGCGCTCCCAAAGAAGGATCCTTGAGCAACTTCATGAGCGTATGAATAACCACAGTGGGATAATACTCATCGTGAGACGGAGATACTCCCTGCATTAAAAGAGCAACATCTATGGCGGGGGCGTTCTGCTCAACCACTTGCTTTGTTGAAACAACGTCTTTGTTGTTGCGCTCAATTTCACGGTGTCTATAAGGATCCAAAGCACCGAGAATACCGAGCAGTCTCACAGTTTCACGCCGTATTTTGGGGCTAGATTCAGACTTGAGTATCCCGACCAACATCCCCAATAGTTGAGGATAGTCAATGAGTGGCTGGATGACATAGCCAGACGCACCCGCCAGTTGACCCAGGGTTTTCAGCGCTGCGTCTCGTTTGAAAGAGGCCGACTGATCCTGAAACGTTTCCAGAATCAGGGGCATCAGCTTGTTGATAAAAGGTTTCATATCGGGACCTCCCACTACCGAGAGCTCACCCAAAGCGGCAATCGCACTTGCCGCAACGGAAACGCTTGCATTAGAAGCTTTTGGAATTAAAACTTCCACAATGGGCTTCACATACGGCCGCGTAATGTCCTTAGAGTTACTGATCAAAAGACCGAGCATTATCCCGCTTTCCTCCTTTCGGCGAGACGAGCTCTCTCCGTATTCGAGGTTTGTCAGAAGCTGAATCAGACTCTTTCTCAACGAGGGAACTATATACGCTGGGTTGATGGCCGTCAGTCTACCGATAATTTTCATAGCTGCTTTTCTAGCCTCGAAATACTCATCGTTCAGTGCAATGAACAACAGTCTCACATTGTCTGCCTGAGACAGCTGAGCATCAAAATGAGGACCCAGACTGTTTAAAACCTGCAACCGGTTGTCAGCTACAGAGTCCGTGATGCACACAGTGAGCAGTTTACTGAGCACATCGCCTACAGCTCTCAGGGAGTTCTCGCTCGTCTGAATGCATATGCTGTCGCGCGAGTAGATGGCACACGAAGTGAGTGCAACTCTCAGCCTCACTTCAGGATTGTCGTGTCCTATATACGTGATGATACAGTACCGCACCAGTTCTGTCAAGGTATAACTGGTGAAAGTGAAGGTGTTGAGTACTTTGAGCGCCTGAATAATAATGCAAACGTCCGCATCCTCGAACGAGTCGTTTGACATATACTCATTTCCAAAGTTTTCGTATGTGAGTGTTTCCATGGGATTATAGCCCGCTTTAGGAGTTCCCTCATTCACGAGCGACAGCAAAACCCCACCGTCTCGTTGTGACATTGCCTCGCGATAGTTTTTCGCACGCAGCGGGTCCATTTGGCGCTTAAATTCAGGCGAGCCAGGATGCTTGAACTCATAGCCAGAGAAACACAAAGATACCGTGCTGACCAGTTTCTCGTTGATGGAAGGCTCCAAAAATGGCAGCCTTGCTATCAAAGTACGCAGCAAGTCAATAAGGTTATCACTCAGACACGATTTGAACAGGAGCTTGACGAGGTCATAGTTGGTAAAGTACTTGGTCATGGAAGCTCCCAAAGTTTCTGCAAGTTTTGAAAGACAGTAGAAACACGAGGGTTCAAATAAAGTCTTGAGTTTAACCGGCTTGGTAGACAGACTATCTCTGATATTTGAGAGTATGCCGTCCAGATAGTTTACCATGTTATTTTTCGCATGCCCAGATATGTCACCGATGCTGATGTAGATGTAGGATTTGTCTCTAACATTGTTGCCGTTTATGTTTGACGCCTTCAGCTGAGAAAGATACGAGAGCATCACTTTTTGTAAATACTTGTCGACAAACTTTCTGGTATCAAGCTGAGCCAGCTTGGGAATTATGAATGAAACTTCCCGCCGGATGATCAGCGCCTTATTATGAAGGTGGGACATTATCTCAAAGATTTCGTCAATCTTATCATTCAGCAAAGATGATTGTTTTGATAGCAGCTCTCTAAACACGAGAAGTGATCCGTGTAATATAGGCGTACTCAAGTTAGAGTACACGTTGCTGGTCCCAGAGGAAGTGGCGTGGCTTGTAGTTGAAGGTTTGAATATACTGCTAGCCTCGTGGTAAAGTTTGTTGAACCAATGTCTCTTTAGGCTGGACCCTCTATCGTAAACGATATCCAAACAATGACGTAAAGCAATGGCGGTATCTTCTCTGATCACTTGTTTGTTATCTCTCAAAGTGATCCATATGTTTGACAGTATTTCGGTGAGGTAGCCATATATAAGAGTTGGTGCGTTGATCGCGAGAGTGTTGATTATCAAAACAGCCGCGTGCTTCCTGGACTCTTGCTTGTCGTTTAAAAGCCACTCGAGTGATCTTTTGATTTCAAATTCTACAAAATCTCCCGTGAGAGATCCCCCTGGAATTGCAAGTTTCCCCAAAGTGCGAGTTGCGTTGCGCATCACCTCCAAGTCACTTGACGGTATCAGTATTCGTAAGTAATTGGCAAACCGCGTGATTTTGTTAGTGTTTTCCTCTATAGACGCAGCATTTCCAGTAGTTGCGATCCCATTAGAGGGAAGCGACGACGATCCCTCAGACATGTCGCCGACAGCATCGGTATTTGTGTTGTTGAGGTCAAGCAACGAATTTATAGCTTCTATTCCTCCCAGTTTATCGCTAGCGTCATTTCCGTGGATAAGCTCAAAGATTCGCTTGTTGATATCCGAGTTGTAACGGGAGATCTGTTCTTGAGAGGTGAAATCCCGCGAAATTGACACAAGATGAAGTTTCAAGTCTTTTGATGCTCTCACCCTTGCTGTCAAGTTGGCAGATTTCAGCTCTTCAAAAATGTTGTTCAAAGCATAATTGTCGATAGACTGTTGGATCTGGAAGGCCATGTCTTGATAACGTTCAGGACGGGTGTTTTGATGGGTGCACGCTCTGAATTGTCGAAATGCACGTTAAAATACTTCAGATTTGCCTTTTACTCAGCACTTTCATCACCTTCGTCTTTCCTCGAGAGTATGATTAGCAGAATAGCTCCATTGTAAGTGATGTTAAGGGGAACTTCCTCAAGCGGCCTCCTGAGTCCGAATAAGTCGTGATTCGACTACATTCTCGTCAAGCATTGCATTATTTCTCAAGTTTCACCTCCGCGCATTGCATAATGAATCAACTTGAGATGCCTTTTTTCAGACAGTTCATCGAGGATCCTCTGCTTAGTCTCAAACTGTCTGTGTCGAAAATATTCCAATCGTACCACGCAGAATACCCTCTTTGTCAACCATATTTCGAAATTTCAAATTGATGACTTCCCTGGGAAGTTTATCAAGGTTCAACAGTATGGTCAACAGCAGAAAGATCCATTCCTGCTGTCAGTTGAAATGCGTACAGGGTGCTGAGCTTAAGTTTTTCCCAAAAAGCAGTACTTCAGAAAATTTAGACAGTTCCGCAAACTCATTTTACAGCCATATGACTACAAACATGGAACATAGAAACAAATTCATTGATCCAGTCACTACAAAAGACATTTAAAACCTCCGACATATACAAAAAAGCCTCAATTAAAACTACAGTGCTACAATAGCTCCCCAGCTCAAACTTCAGCTGCTCAATCAAGGCACATTGAACAAGGAAAAGTTTCTAACAATATTCGGTCCATACTCATCGTAATCCTGCTTTGTGTGACAATAACTTTTAAACTCGCTGGTCTGAGAGAGCAAAGATCCTCCAAACCACACGGCGTTTTTCTGCCTCTTATGACTAATCACTTGAACGTCAACACCAGAACTTTTAGCTCCACTCAGTCTCTCGCTTTGCTCAACCCGGTAATTGACAATTCCCTTCAAGTCTCGTTGGAGTCTACGGCCGAAATCCTTAAACATGGTGGACCCGCCGGAAAGAACAATGTTCTTGTACAAGCTCTTACGCACATCTATAGGAGAAGACTGAATAACCTGATCGATAACTTCCGGGAGCGGGGTGAGGAAATCGGAGGAGGCAATTTCCGGGTTAAAGAAAATCTCTGGAGCTAAAAATCTCTCATACCCAACGTCGACAATCTGTCTCTTTGTTTTATCAGCCGACTCAACAATATATTGAGCAAACTTTTCGGGCTGCAGGTCAAACTTTGAGAACTCTTTCACAATGTCGGGGCAAACGTAGCAGAACTCCTGTTTGATCTTTTCAGCAGTTCTCAAAGAAGTGTCAGCTTCGCCACGATCTCTGAGCAGGTTCTGGATAAAAGAGGTGATATCTCTACCGGCAAGAGGAATGTTTTTAATAGCCGATCCAATCACATAACCTTCAGCTACCGGGATTACGTGAGTAACACCGTCTCCAGAATCGATAACCGTTCCCGTCAAAGATCTGTCTTGAACTTTGGAAGAAGTCCAGGATGCAGCAAGGGCAAGGACAGCCTGAACGGCAATATACAGCCCTGCACAGTTAAACGACTCAAACATAATCTCCGCAGTATTCTCTCTGTTCTCGGGTGGATTCAAAGGTGGTTCTGTTAAAAGAAAGTAGTGATCTTCGGGTTCGCACCGGAGATAATTAAAAATAGAATTTTCCCAAAATCTCTCCATATGGTCCCAGTTCTCAATCTGGCCATGTCTGATGGGATAATTGAGCGAGTACGACGGTCCACGTGCAGCCTCTAAAGCTTCATCGCCAATGTAGAAATCCAAGTCTTCCATTCCACGCTTGATCGACAAATGCCCTCCTGCTTGGTTCCGGGATGATCCTGCTCCCTGCGATTGAAGAAAAGACGGCTTGGAAGGTGCTGACGGTTTGGACGTGGATGAAGCAGACCGTGTTGCAATGGCAGTAGGGAAGACCCAAGATGGAGAGTCGTTCCCGGCAAAACCCAGCTTGGTCAGCCCGGTCCCGTTGTCTGATTGTTAGGAGTTTCAAATCAGGAAAACTTACCCATAACCACAGCCGGAGTTGTAGATGACGACATTAGATACAGCTGTAATGAATTGGTGTGTGGATGGTGTGCGGGTAAACTTTGAGGGTTGAAAGATGGAGCTCTGAATAAAATAGCTTTTCAAGTAACGAAATAACTTTTTGAGTAATGCGAAGCGACCAAAGCCTTCAGCTCACCTACCCGTTTGAAAAAATGTTAAAGATAAACTCTTGATGTATAGATGTCCAGGTGAGATATTGGAGTAAGGTATCAGGGTTGATGTTTTGAGATTTTTTCTGAAGTAGCATACCGGCATTTGGTCTCATAGGACATGTACACATTCACAAAATTTATCTGCTTTTTTTTTGCATTTTTATGTTTTCAGATTTGCAAAGTGTCTCGCCCGAGCAGATCTGGGGGGATGCCTGATAGATAGTTATTATTGGTAAGGATTTTCTCCTCTAGACAGGGATGGCTGCGTCATAGCACAAGTCGAAGTGAAATCTGATTCATACGGGGAGCTATATATCGGATAAACATCTGCAGTATACTGTCGTCATCGGTTAGCCCATAAATGGTGTGACTTTTTTCACCCAAACAGTCACCCAGCTCAATTGCGACAATACACGTATTTATGAAATCTAAAGCCATGAGATGACTGGCATTTTTTCGAAGAATTGTAAGCGCTGAACGTGAATCTTTTGATGCGTCAGCTTCTTGGGCTCTAAAAATGGACAGAGAGATTTGACATACAGCACAACTGAGTAGAACTCAAGACCCTTAAATGCACTATGATTTAGCAGTCTCGACTCAAAATTACCTAAAATTCTCAGCATGATTTTGATGGATGTTTAAAGGACAATGAGGTGGAAGTACTGCTGCAATGCCTTAGTCTCAAAGCATTGCATTTGTAGAAGCTCAATTGGTCATTTCTCCTGACCCTTTTTGTGCTACCCGGCGGGTTACTCTTTTTTTAATACAATCAACGAGGTCGGTGTAAAAGAATGTGACATCTATAGATCCATTTAAATATGCAGCTGAACCGTAAAATAAGCACATCAAACATTGCAGGGTAAACCTGCTCAGCGGTACCTTAGCCCCGAAAATTCAAATCGACCCCTGATTTATATACTTTGCGATTTCCTCAGCAGTTTTTGAGCTTGCCTGTTTGGCAGTAGCTTCAAACGCATTCTGGTACCGCTGCTGCATATCGCCTGCCTTGACTTCCCCTGTTCTGTCATCCGTAAAAGTGTACTCTCTTTCAGGGAGTTCAGTGTCCGGATCAACCAGTCCTTCAGTGTCATCGTCCAGAGATTCTGTATCCGAGAGGACATCAACTTGTTCCTTTTTATCGTTTACACCCAGATCTTTCATCAAGTTGCTCAGTTCCTTTTCCTTCTTTCTCTTTTCCTCTTCTTGCTTCTCCTTGATTATCCTCTCTCTTTCAGACTTGTAAAATTCGTTAAACTCGTCCACTTTCCTGTCTACAGCGTCCAAAAACTCGTCAAACCCTTCGCCGGTGTAAGCAGAACAACCAACAACATCCAAAGTGGAGTAGAACTCCTCCAGCATCAACGACATTGAGTTCACCAAGGACGACATGTACCCGGACCCGCAATTTTCATCGTTCAGTTCCTCATTTTCTTGAAGCGCAACCTGGAAACTCTCAAAATCGGTCATCCACTCTTTGGCAAAGTCAGCCTTCTTCACATCCGTCTTGTTGAAAACTACGATCATCGGAAGTTTGGTTTTATAAAGTATGGAACATGCATACAGCATGTTGGACATGAATGTGGCTGGAGATGAGTTTCTCGGAGTGTCTACAATGTAAGCAATCATGGTGGGGAAAGTGGAAGCCAGCGCTTCAGATATAATGGAGCCAGAGGCACTCCAGATAAAACACTCAATTTGACCAGGGGTATCGATGATGCAGTGCTCAAACTGCTTCGTCTCACTACGCTTCTCTAGCAAATTAACAACCTGATCTATCTTGGTGGCAAACAAGTTAAGTGACGTCATAATGGCTCCGTTCGGTCCCAGACCGTACTCTTCCATAACTTTTTTATACTTGATGGAATCTCTGATATCGATGTTGGCACCGTACGGGATGTTCATGACAGCGGGATCCAAATTAATCACATAAGGTGGTTTATCTTTGGAATGCAAGTGAGAGTTGAGTCTCTGCATGAAAGTGGTCTTTCCAGACCCTGCCATTCCAATGCATATGATGTTCGCCTTTGTCATGGTGTGTTTTTTTTTTTTTTTTTTTTTTTTTTTGCACAGCTTTTTTTTTTCTCTTCTGAAAAATGTCAGTTGTTGGATCGCTTATATTCTGTTTTGATTGCGGGAA
This sequence comes from Citeromyces hawaiiensis, assembly GCA_030567395.1. Taxonomy (NCBI): domain Eukaryota; kingdom Fungi; phylum Ascomycota; class Pichiomycetes; order Pichiales; family Pichiaceae; genus Citeromyces; species Citeromyces hawaiiensis. Next base: position 82,755 of record JAJLSF010000303.1, read on the forward strand.
CCTGCTAGATCCCGTCTCCGAGAAGCCTACACTAGATTGCCAGGTATGTCGCCGATCGTACGACTCTGGAAAATTCTCCAACCTCAAAGTTGTGACCCAAACAGCTGAAGATGCCTTTCCATCTGCATTGAGATCCAAGAGATCTATAGTGAAAACGAGTCTCAAAGCGGGAGAGCTCGAAGAGGGTGCCACTATCAAGGAGAAATGTCCCAAGTGTGGCAACGAAGAAATGCAGTATCACACATTACAACTCAGGTCAGCAGACGAAGGTGCTACCGTATTCTACACATGTACTTCCTGCGGCTACAAATTCAGAACAAATAATTAGGTCATTAATGCAATATATATTTATCTATAGTTTGGCGTATTCTATCTCGTTTTAGAACTAATACAAGCACATGTCTAAAGCTACAATAGCACTCTCTCTCACAACTTGTTCGTCGTCTTGCAAGAACCCTTGCAAGATGGGAAGAACTTCTTCAGTTCCAATGGATCCCAAGGCTTCCGCGGCTTCGTGTCTAACCATAGGTGCTTCAGACTTGTTCTTAAGCACTTCTACCAGTTGTTTGATCACTACAGGATTACACATCTGCCCAAAAATGTATGCAATCTCGTGCTTGAAGAGTGCAGATGGGTCAGCGAAACCCGATGCTAAAGCAAGACAAGCTTCGTCGCTGTCGATATCTCTCAATCTGAACATGGCTCTGTATCTTTCGAAAAGCGGTTCCTTTTGGTTGTTCAAGAGGGTCTGTAAGGTTGCAATACTCTCATTCTCCAGATCCGACACCAACGGAGGAGCTGGGTCAATAGAAGAGTACAGAGACTCTTGAAGCTTTTCATTCTTGGCCTTGTCAGAGTTCTGCCACCTGATTCTGTCGATAGCGAGCTCACAAGTCTGTCTAATCTCCAGAATCTCAGAGGGATCGTTAAAGTACTTTTCAAGCATCTCCAAACTTCCCAAATCACCCAGAGCTCCAAGAGCTTCAGCAGCTTCGTGTCTCACCATCACCTGTTGCACATCAGAAGCCAAAACGCTTTTCAAAATGGGGAGCGTTTCCAGATTCTTGGTCTGACCCAGAACGTACGCCACTTCGTGCTTGAGCAGCTCAGAGTCATCCTTGAAAGCTTCGGCTATGTACTCCACGGCACTTTTAGCCTTTATCGGGTCTTTTTCAAACTCTTCTCCAATCGATTTTAGGAAAAATAAAGCTCTGAAACGGTTGGCTAGTTTCACTTTGCCGGATCTGTTAATCAAAATGTCTCTCAGTGTTTCTAAAGTTGTTGTCTCGTCGATGTTGTCTGACATTGTATTAACTATAGATTTTTTTTTGTGTTTTTTTTTTTTTTTTTGGTCGTCTTTTTTCCTGATTTTTCACGTGATGCGCTACGAGTAAAGCCCAGCCTCAAGTCCTGCAGGTATTTTCCTATCGCCGTAAAGCCCCAGCCACGATTTTGGCTTTCTCTGCAAACAATTCTGTTTTGAAATATTGAGCAACTTCAGAAGCAAAATGGCAAAATTCTCAGCCTCCTGCGAATTATCTCCCTCATACGCACTCATAGACAATACACCCACCGGCATAGCTTTGGCCTTGGAAAAATGCACAGATGAGCCCGTTCTCGAAAGCGGCAGCGAGTGGGGAAAGTTAGACTTCAAATACGCTGCCAAATCCTTGGATAGGTCTGTCTCCATTTGACGATTTTCGTCTTGGGACTGAATACTCTGCAACCCACTGATGATATCAGCACAGGTTTTAGAGATTTCGCCAGGGTTGCTCACAAAGTCAACTTTGAGCGATGGTTCGGCAAGATTCAGCTGCTGTAGTTTTGTAGAGATGGGATCTTCGTTGAAAAACACCTGAAACCATCTGTCGTCTGATAGAGACAAATCAGATGAGTTTAACAAGTAGACAGCACTAAACTCAGCCGTGACAACAAACGGAATGATCAATTCCTCGTAAAAAACCTTGGTAAAACCTGGTAATATAGGAGATCTCTGCTGTAGCACAGTCAATTTAAGTTTCTCGCTATGGTAAACTTCCAGAGCAGTAGAAAATCCGTGCTTTTCCTCTCCTTCCACATAGTCCTGTGGAGAAATGAAAGGATACACATATGTATCATCCAGTCTTCCCACGAGCTCCAGTTCGTAGTTATGTATCAGGAGATCCACAGCCAATTGCGGTATGTTTCCAATGGTGACAAGCGGCAGCACCAAAGTAGAGTTCTGTAGTTTGGTAAGAGCATCGATTGGATTTTCCCCTTGAACTGAGTGAAATGACATCTTTGTATGATTGTTAGATTTATATGCGCCATTTATATTATTTTTCTTATACGTCTAAACGACATAAGCCACTGTTGTGTTTTTATCGAAATCAGGCCATTCTGTATCTATGCAAGTTCCCGATTTGGTATTAGATCCGTCGTTGCGGTACTGGGCGCTTCTGCCCATCTCGTTTGTTATGGTGCTTGTAGGCTTGATGCGAAGTTATGTAACCATTCTACTGAGGCCAACGGCGAAAGTTGCCGATGCTAAAAAGTTTAGAGAGCAGCAGTACCTACGAAAGGGTGCATTTTTAAGGAGCAACTTTTCTGTTCTTCACGATGCAAACGCATTCAACTCCAGAAGGCAGTATCTAATAGAAGCATACAACTCTGGCAAGTATCTTTCGGAGGAACTGAAGGCTAGCAGTGAGCCGCAAATGCCTCCAGCTCCCAGTATGGACGTTATGTTTGGAATGGTAAAAGGAAATTTGGCGAACTATGTCCCACAGACTGTAATTATGTGGTGGGTTAATTATTTTTTCGCTGGCTTTGTTGTTTTAAAACTTCCCTTTCCTCTAACGGTTAAATTCAAAACAATGCTGCAAAGCGGAATCCAGACTTCAGACTTGGACGTGCGGTATGCGTCTTCGGTCAGTTGGTATTTCGCCAATCTCTTGGGGCTGCGGTCGATATACTCGCTTGTTCTTAGTGAAGAGCAAAGCGTTGACGCGAGTCAAGTTCAGCAGCAGCAGCAGCAGCAGCAGCCCATGCTTGTTCCACCAGTGGCTTCTCAAATGGACAAAGCGTTCAAGGGGGAGGCAGAGAATCTGGGGATATGCAGGTTTGAGAGTTGTTTAGATGGAATCGAGAAGAGGGTTTTGAAGAGGTGGGAATCTCAATGAAATGATTACAGGAAAATGAATTCAAATATGGACATTTAGCCGTGTCAGAAAAGACTCCAATTGTGACAAAAATGAGAAAAGCGACATTTCCCAGAAGTCATGGAAATTCAATGCACAGAATCATTCTTGATCAGTGGCTAAGCTCGTCAGCATCTTTCTCTGGTTGTGTGTATAATATGAGACTTTCATGAATAATTATTAAACGCAATGACACAACGCGTGGTTCATCCGATAATCATCATGAGCCCAGAAAACCGGTCTTTACTGCAAGGACAACGCCTCCTGTTATCTCTTTCCAGTTATATTGAATGAGGGCTTCGATGTGAGGCTCTCTGGAACTGGGGGAAAATATTCCCTTAAGGCGTGGTCAGGCCAACTGCTGCAACCCGTGAAAACGATCAACTACATGGCAGGTTTTCTGAGCATCAACCAATTCGGAAAGTACCTAAGCGAGGCATAGGGTTCGGACCAAAGTGCTCGTTTATCAGCTTGGGGACTGCTGATTCGGGGAGCAGTCACAGCACCAATCCAACAAATGAGTCGAGATGTATCGTTCTTGTATTAGGGCGATAAATGATGCAGCTTACTCTTCCGCTCGAAGCGGGTCGCATTTGCCTCTTGACCCGACAGTCATGTACCCATATATGTCGTCCAAATCCCTTCTTGTGTCGGTCTGACAACGTTGTACGTTACGGCAACGCGTAAAGTGGTTGGTAACCGCAGATGAGGGCATATGATTTTCAGGCTTTCAAGAAATTGGATATATTTTGTCATCAGAGTCGCTCAAGGCATTTGCCATTTATGTCCTAGAGCAACGCAAAATGCCACTTGAAGTCACAACCAGTGTAATTTCATGTCGGTGAGGTTTCTCACTGGGATGCAAGAGGCAGCCAATCGTTTTCAAGCGCATTGAGTTTGCAACAGAGAAGAATTTGCAGGCTGCGCTGCCTGTCTCATCTTTCCAGTGACATAGCTTTCCCGATTGAGCGAGTAATAATACGGTAAGGGATATTGAGATTGAAAACTTCTGAATACTGGGGAAGTCATTGATGGCGAATATTTTTGATTTTTTTTCCCATTCAAAGGCTGTTCTTCATCCCTATCCAGATCAACTAGTTTTTAAGAGTATTGACCTTCAAGTGCACATTGTCCTGGATTTTAAAGGTGTGAGTACTTCAAGTCAATACGTATTTAAATTATGATTTGATCTCAGTCGAGATGCAACGATTTCTGACCACAGAAGAAGAAGAAAGCTGCGAATAATAGACACTGGAAGCATCAAACCTTTATCCTTACACCACACGAACTAAACCCATAGACAAACCCTAGTCTGACTTTTTCAATTACCCCAAAAAAGATACAATGCTCTGTTACATTTCGAAACATCTCACTCTTATTTGTACCTGCCATAGATCCTCGCACTTCCTCCCGGGAAATAGGTTAGGGTAACATCCGTGCACCACAAACACACATTTTCACGATGGCACAACCTGGAATGGAAATGCCCGATATGTCTAATGCGATTATGGCGCAAGACGAGATGGGTCGTCCTTTTATCATCGTCAGAGATCAAGGTAAAAAAACTAGAGCTCACGGAGCTGAGGCTGTGAAATCCCACATTCTGGCAGCGCGTGAAGTGGCATCGATCTTGAAAACTTCCCTAGGCCCGAGAGGTTTGGACAAGATTCTTATTTCGCCCGACGGAGAAATCAACATCACTAATGACGGTGCTACCATTTTGTCTCAGATGGAGTTGTCTAATGAAATTGCCAAACTGCTGGTTCAGCTCTCGAAATCCCAGGACGACGAGATCGGTGACGGTACAACTGGTGTTGTTGTATTAGCTGGTGCGTTGTTAGATCAGGCTTTGGAGCTTATTGAAAAGGGAATTCATCCGATAAAAATCGCCAATGGGTTCGACGAAGCTTGTAAAGTGGCAGTCGCCAATCTCGACAACATCGCAGACTCCATCACCGTAAACACACAAGACTCTGGACTCAATCTGCTTCCAGACAGTGAACTCTTCAAAGCTGCCAAGACGTCTTTGGGATCAAAAATTGTTTCCAAGTGTCACGACCAATTTGCAAAGATGGCAGTTGAAGCCGTTATGAGTGTTGCGGATCTCTCACGTAAAGATGTAGACTTTGAGCTGATCAAAATCGAGGGGAAAGCTGGAGGATCTTTGGAAGATTCAAAGCTTTTTAAAGGTGTTATAATAGACAAGGATTTTTCGCACCCACAAATGCCAAAATTCATTAAAGATGCCAAAATTGCCATTCTCACTTGTCCCTTTGAGCCACCGAAGCCAAAGACAAAACACAAGCTCGATATCTCTTCTGTTGAAGAATTCAAAGTGTTGCAAGAGTACGAGCAGAACAAGTTCCGCGAGATGATTCAGCACGTTAAGGATTCCGGAGCAAATTTGGTGATTTGCCAATGGGGGTTCGACGACGAAGCCAACCATCTGCTGCTGCAAAATGAACTTCCTGCTGTTCGTTGGGTTGGTGGTCCAGAAATTGAACTTATCGCCATTGCCACAGACGGCAAGATTGTTCCACGCTTTGAAGATTTGTGTGCTGAAAAGCTAGGAAAGGCAGGAACTGTGAGAGAACTGGAATTTGGTACCACTCGCGATAGAATGCTGGTTATTGAAGAGTGCGCGAATACACACGCCGTTACAGCTTTCATCAGAGGCTCAAATAAGATGATTGTGGATGAGTCCATTAGATCGCTGCACGATTCTCTATGTGTTGTGCGTAATCTGATCAGAGATAACAGAGTTGTATATGGCGGTGGTGCTGCTGAGATCTCTTGTTCCCTGGCTGTGGCTTCAGAAGCTGATAAACAGAGAGGTATCGATCAATATGCGTTCCGTGCTTTTGCTTCAGCCCTGGATGTTATCCCAATGGCTTTGGCTGAAAACTCGGGTCTTGAACCCATTGAAACCCTTTCCGATCTCAAGTCTAAACACGTTACAGAGAACACATCTCATCTTGGTGTCGACTGTCTCGGAAACGACAATTGTAACATGAAGGAGCTGTTTGTGATTGATCCTTTGATTGGAAAGAAACAGCAGCTTTTGCTGGCTACGCAGCTTACTAGGATGATTCTGAAAATTAACGACGTGATTGTGAGTGGGAAGGATGACTACTGATTTTATAGCTAAAGAATGCATTTTGGAGAGCGTCTATGAAGTAGTGGAACAGTTCATGTCGCCGATTGTCTGGCAACCTATCTGCTTAAGTAAGCACGAATAGAACTACAGCTCACCAGGGAGTCTAGAGCTTTTTCGAAACTACCTCACCAATCACATTCAACGAAACGCGGTTTATATTCGTTGCATACAAAGGAATAGAGAGTACTTTGATTCCACATCCCCACATCTCTTAACAGAACATGAAATATGGGAGTGTTTGATGCAAAGACGTTTAGAAGCAAGAGACAACAGGTGGAGTTTGAAAAGTCGCTGATGGGAAAGTACCAGAAGGCTGTCAAACGCAACTCGTTCCTTTTCCTCGGTCTTCCGATGGTTGGATCGGTGGTACTGGCATCTGTTTTGCTTTCAAATTTTACCGCTGTGCGGTACGAGCAGAGAGACAACAAAGTACAAGAGCTGGACGAAGAGAGTCTTATGGCTATTCACGGAAAGGAAAAGAGAAAAGTGGACTTGAAAGAAGAATATTATCGGCTGCAAGGGCTGGTTGATGAAAATGAAGACTGGGAGCCAGTCAGAGTGAAGAGATTAAAGGGTGAGTCAGAAAATGTCTGGTGAATAGATACTCTTTGGGTAGCTTGTAGGACTGTCATCGATGGTGTGAGAATTATGTTGTGTCAGGGCACACTTGCAATTAATAAATAGCAGTGTCTTTTAGATTGATTTATTTTGTCAAAAGATATTTGAGCCTTCAAAGTATGACATAATGAAAAGAAAAGCCCTCGCCTTTTGGTGATATTATCGAACATCCCATACATGTAATGATTTATGCCAAACATTTCTGTCACTGCATAATTTTTTTTTTTCTCTCTCTTTTTTTCAGTATTCTTCCCTCTACCCAAAATGGTTTCTTTCTCTTGCGAAGTTTGCAATGATACCATAATAAAGAAGAAGCTAGACCAGCATACCCGCCAGTGCCGTGGGGCTTACTTTACCTGCATCGATTGTTCAATAACTTTTCACGGACAAGACCACAAAACCCACACCCAATGCATAACAGAAGCTCAGAAATATGAAAAAAGTCTTTATAAAGGCCCAAAAAAGAAGGAAACATCTCAGAAGAACATCAAGCCTGTGGCCAAGCCCGTCGTGGAAAAAGTGGAGATCAAAAAAGAGTCCAAGAAAGAGCCAAAACCTAAATTCGATCTCTCAAAGTATACAGGATCCACAGAGTCTCTATATAAGATAGTCAAAAAGGTAGGAAAGGAGCAAAAGATTAAGCAAAAAGATATACTCAAGTCTTTGAAGCTTGTCAAAAACAGTGACGGCACTTTTGTTGTTACTCTATAGATTTAAAGGTGGAATGGAAATGCATCTATAATTTGATATTTGAAGTGTTCTTAATGTACTGTAGTAAGGGATCTCAGATAAAGTTTCTTCGGTGTGCTCTAACCGAGGGGGGGGTCCATCTCCAGATCTTTACTACTTCGAGGTATCTTGAGAAAAGCTTAACCATTGGTCATCAGAAAGAGACTAAATCAAATGCGCCGTTCCATGCTCGCCGCAGATTTCCCTTTACCCCATCGGGATCGTGTTCAAGTTTAAGGGCATGCCTTCCTAGTGAGCAGAGCTGACCCATACAGTTTCAGCTTGAGAGTCATAATTACTTCGACATTGAATTATCCCTCCCTCCCTAACCTCTTTCAATATTTGGAGAAGGGCTTCGAGTCAGAGATTCAGCACACTTTGATCACCTATAATCACGATCACCAGCTTCTCTTCTTAATTTATGAATTTGCTTTTCGTTTCTGTCGATTGATATAGCCAGAGAGATACACATGCTGACTCATATCTGTCTATGTCTTCAAGATGCACAAAATAACACAATTGGTTAGACATGGCCATTTAATAAACTGATTTATTATCCCCGTCGTTGAGATCATACACCCACAAGCCACACGGTAACTCTCTGAACTCAAAAGCTCTTCACAAACATATATAATGTCGATCTCTTTACCCTTTTCTTTTTTTCTTTTTGAGATGCAATTCTGCCGAGTTCACGTTGAAATACTTCATATAAAAGCTCCATTGCTCAAATTATATAAATAGTAGGTTGACGCCGAAGTTCTGGTACAGGGAACTCTGGCAGGCACGCAGCATATGCAGTAATTTAGGACAAAGTCGGAATTAATGACTCGGTGCCCATGAAATAGGATTTGGACCAATACTATTGGTTCCAAATAACGTCTCATGCATAGTATTGCATAACGGAGGAAAAATTGGCAGCTCGGCAACTTGGTAGTATATAATTGGAGTTTTGCCCACTTATTGGGACAGTGAGAGAAAAGAGAGAATAATAAACTCATTAACAAACAAATAACATTTTTGCTATAAATCTAAGTATGACTACTAACAATGATATCACCAGACCCGATACGATCCAAGGCGACGTTGGCGAATGAAACTTCCCACGTCAAGAAAATAACCTAATCAATCCACCTCTCAATGGGTACGTTTCAGCCGTTAACTCGATTCATGCATCTGTGATATATCTTGAAATATTTGCCCCAAGCCTAAAGAGTTGGTTTTTATTGCATTCCGTTTTCGCTTTTTATAATGCAGTGAATTTGTCGTGTTCCAAAACCTTTTGCAGACCATGACTGAGCGTAAAGTTGGTCCTTTGTCTAGTCCACCCTGCCCAAGCAAGATCAGAAAGTAATCTAAGAATCACATCCCCCGTATCGTCGTTTGGTTCTAGTAGAGCCGGCTGACGAGAAAAAACGTGTTGTAGCTCGTGTCTTTATGACTGCAAGTCATGAGTTTCAAGTGGATCTGATGCTGCGGCTTGAGCCCTAATAATGAATCAAATGGTGAAGTAAATTTCTTCCAGAATCTGCCCTTCTTGAAAGTCTTTTTTATTGAGAATTTTGCCGAAGGCCATGGTTACTTGATAATCGAGACAAGCTCGATTTCGTATTTTATTTTCATAAATCACGCCACACAATTTCTTCCAACGTAGCTGCTAAATTGACAGATTGTATTTCGATATCATAGATTCAAGATCGGCCCCTGCCACTCAACAGTCTCTCGATAAAGCTATAGCCATCACCTTTTCAAAAGCGTCGAAACATTTTCTATTGTCTTTGTCAATTAAATACCCAGCTCAACTCCTATATACACACCAACTTAATCGACTCCCTTCGCTGGGAGAGTTCGTTTCGGATTTGAAGGTCGCATTCCTTGTAAAAATCCAGCAACCAGACCTCTTCAGATGGCCGACCCATATATCTTCATTTAAATCATCTGAGCTTGTCTATGCATGAGAGAAACCGCTCTTCGTGAGCGTGCCTCATTCGAGGGAGAGCTCAGCAAGAACTTCCCTGAAGGAGTGAGACTTACGTTCGGTGAGGCGACCAACATTCATACAAAGCGACAATGTCTGTTCATGATACAACTCAATGTTTGCAGTCATGTTCCGCTGATTAAACATGTCTTATCTACCAGGCGCCTTGCGCTTTCATTTTTGCCCTAGATTTAATTATACAACATGTCTTTTGCACGGTCCCGTTGTACTCAGATATCCTCCACCGTTTGATCTCCGTCGCTCGATCGGCTCAATGACCTGGAAATTTTGGTGTGGAAACTTCGTAATGAACTGTACGGGAATGTCAACGAATCCAAAAAGTAATCAGGCAACGTCCTTTTCAGTTCCGTCAGATGCTTTTCATGCTCTTCTCGGGATTGTGTAGAATCTCGTCCGAGAAGCGGTGTATATACAATCTCATTGATCCCTTGATCTACTGATTTGCTAATCACGAGGTTGAATTTGAGGTAAATAGAACGTCCACTTTGCCTCATTGTAAATATCATTTGCTCGTCATTTTCTTCAAAATCTAAACATGAAAGTCCGCCCAAAAGTTCAAACATGTCTAGAATTACTTGCACTTTGGCTAATTCGTCCTTCTCCGTTTCTGCTTGATCAGCTGAGTTCTCGTTCAGGGTTTTAATGAGCTTTGAAAGTCTTTTATTTTCGGCTTTAACACGTTGCAGTTCCTTGTCATCTACAATTTCGGATGAAGAGCCGAGTTTTGACTTGAGTACTGCATTCTCGCTTACAAGATCATTTATGAGTGACTCAGATCTTTCCGTCTGCTGACGAGACTTTGCCGTGATAATCCCGTTATCTCTGTGGACACTCAGAATCTGGTTTAGCAGAGTTTTCAAAAGCTCGAGATCTTTATTGACGAATGCATTCTCTATTTCCGTGACTGTAGGAAGATTGATAGTACTCGCAGAGTCTGGGAAAATTTCCGGGGCCTTTGATATTGGCGTGCTGGAGTGAGCAGATGAAATGTGACTGATGTCTAGTGAGGCTTTCAATTGGGCCTCGTTTGGTGCGTCATTTTTCCGCTTTTTCCGAATTGTTTTCTTTACCTGTGCCGAATCCTTTTTGACTTTACCCGAGTCGGTCTGGGGTTTCTCAGGCGTCTTGGACGGAGGTTTTTTATTCTTTGGAGGCATCGCGTTATGACGAATTATATTATATAATTAGCTACAAAAGATGTGACAGAAACCGAATCTCTGGCAAACTGGGGGAGGTCTGTAGGAGACTCTTGATTAAAGGCAGGTATTTGTGGTTATAGAAATGTAGAACTTGGTGGATAGTGAAAACAGAGCAGATGTCATTAACAAATAAACTCATAAATAAGCACACATGATATTCGAATGGCACACATGATTTCAATTCCATTTATCTCCAAATCAACATGAATTGTAAAATACTTATATTGAATTAACTGGAAGATTGGTGATTCTAATCGTCCCATGCATCTATAAAGCTGCAGAGCAAGCAGCTTCTTCGTCGAGGTAATTTCTTCTGACATGTTGTGAATATCTCCGGCGTTTTGTGGAGAAATGTTTACAAAATCTATCTTTCATTATCTTGAATGCAAGATGGGAGACTCTCGTAAGTAGAAAACCTATCCGGAGACACTTGTTGGGAAACAGAACCGTTTTATGAACACCGATCTCGCTTTACACTCGACTGACCTGTATTCCAGACCTTTGTGATACCGCTGAGCCATTCTCTATAATCACTCCTCTTCTCTTTGTACTCTGAAGAAGATGTATCTCTACATAAAATGAATATTGTGACGGAGAGCCTGGGTTTCGGATCTGATTTTTAGTGGTGGACATCCTTAATGGACTCTACTTTTGTGGCTCGTGATATCCTTCGAAATGTTGAGCTATGGATAATGTCATGAATAACATTACTGTTGAAGAACGTAGATACTAGGGCCGAGTAAATTACCGGGGAGTCCGCTCAGTGGCCCTACCTTTCAATAAAGCGGTGACGAGTGACCTGCTCGCAAATACAAACACATTTCTACTGTGCCCATTGCACACATCTGCGAACTACATCAACAGTAACACAATGGAAGAACTGTTTCCCTCAAAATGTATGGCAGCCTGCGGGGACAACGCACTTCATGTGCTGAAAGGTCAGATCTAAATTCTACCAAGTCAAGAGCTACATGGAGAGAATTATTGAAATTGCTCACTCACCTCTCCTTCCAAGATCCTTTCTCTTGGGTAAGCATTCGAGATAGATAGAATGTCAGATTACAAGGATGTCCCGATGCAAGCATCCATGTCAATGTTTTCTGAAAAGTCCATTGCAACAGACATGCGTATATTAAAGTGTCGCTGTATCGCGATTTTTCTCTATTTTTTAGGCTCTCCTGTTTTCAGATCAATGAGATACTCAGAGACTGGCGTGGGGCCCTGGCCAACCTCCGTAAAGATAACTCTAGAAACCCCACGACTAATCTCGTCACCGAAAGAGCTAAAGTGCTCCACATCGGTAGTGTTCCTCTCGTTGACTTTCTCCATACCAGAACAGGACTTCAAGACTGCATAAAGCATACCCAGAACACGAGACTCATTTTTTTGCTCAAAGTAGATAACCGCATTAGGACCAGCATCAAAAGTGTAAGCTGCGATGATCTCTCCAGCTTTTTCATTTAATGTGTTTACCAGTTTGATGAGACGCTTGGAAGTGTCGTTCAAATAAAAAATTGGGGGATAAGAATCGAGACAAACCGCATGGAAAGAGTTTGAGTCTTTCATCGTGAGCTCTCCAAACTTGGCAAAATCCTTATCTTGAATCGCCTGGCACATTTCTACGTAGCGTCTAGGTGCAACAGAGTCGACTCTATGTTGAAACAAGTCAGATGTTTGCACCGTGAGTTGCATTCCACTTGTTGAAGGAACGTCTTTTTTGTCATCGCTCACAACACATATAGCGGCCTTCATTGTGGGCCAGTGTTCTTCAGTAGCTACTTGAACGGCACGAGAGTCAGAACCATCGTCTTTTGTTCCCATTTCCCACGCAACGTAGCCGCCCATAAGGGATCTGCATGCTGAGCCTGACCCCTTTCTTGCAATCTTGGAAAGTGCAGACGGTGATTGGGGCAATTGGTAAAGACCGGCGATAGATGCAACAAGGGCAGCAAAACCTGCAGCACTGGATGCCAAACCGGCAGCAGTGGGGAAATTGTTCTCACTCACAATGTGTAATTTCCAGTTGGAAATTTTCACCAAAGACGAGTCAGCATTTTCCATCTCTCTTCTCAGACTTCTGAGATCGTTCAAACAGCTGATGGTTCGCTCGTTGTCAATCGAGTGGGGTTCTCCGTTGAGCCAAAGGGTATCTTTGGTATATTCGGCAGAACACGCGACAGTGGTCAGGGTTCTAAGGTCCTTCTGAGACAATGTCACACTGATGGAATTGTTTGTTGGCAAGTTGAGCTTCTTGTCACGCTTGCCCCAGTATTTAAGCGTCTGTTGTGTTAGGAAGAAGAGGGGTTCAGGTACTCACGGCAATGTTGACAGGTGCTGTGCTGGACGATACGTAGACGGTCATCGTATATGGCGTGGTATATTGTGTGTCAAAATATGCCAGAATCCCTTTTTGTCAATTTTGTCGTGCGCCAAGCGCCACTTCCACGATCAGACGGGGTTATATATAATCTGAATTGTAAGCCGCAAGTAATATACATCTCTATACTGCCACGAATGTTCAAGGTGTGCTCAAAATGTATACAAAAACTGGAGACGTTATTGTGCGTATTCAAATGCGATCAATCTTCATGACCATCAAGTATACTTTCCCAAACCCAATACCTTACAGTATTAACACAATCGGCAGAGGATACTCTCTCAGATTTTTTTGCTATGGCATTTTTGAGATGTATTCTCAAACCTCCCCAAGTTCTACTCTTTGAGAATTAAGCTGCTCATTTGCATATACCATATTCGTAGCTGCCAAGTCTCCTCTTTATTATGTTACATGCAAGTATGCACATAAATCCTTCATGGAGTTGGAGTGGCTTTGTATTGATATATAGTGATGAGCGCAGCAAGCTTATAGCTTGGCCTAACTATAATATAGACTCGTCATTGCACGCAGTAATCGAGCACATCTTGCGAGATGGAGTTCGTTGTTGTCAAACCTAAGTGGGGAGCGAATACGAGCACTTTGCACGTTCCCCTTTTTTTGGTCGCTAATTCCAACCGGCGATAGGCTATATTATCGCGATCATCTGCAATCATGTTGATTACAACGGAGCATTTTCTCAAGTGGTACTACAGCTTAGAATTCTGTGGATGCTCGGACTGTCTCTATAACACAGGGATACGTTATCACACGTGCTTTCTTCCAGTTCTGTAAACTAGACGAGGGTATCACTACGTAAGCGCTAAATCTGTTGAAATCATATTTCGTACTTACTAAGAATATCTCCTCACACAGCATCAATCGTTCGGCATAGAAACTTTCGCAATAACCTTTTTTAGCCCTATCAAAACAGCTCTTCGCTTCGCTTCTTCAGACAATTCGTTCTCGCAAAACACTGCATTAATCTAATAATACACTCCTAAACTCTCGTCCACCTCCAGATTCTCGCCTTGCAATCGCCACTCCCCGTGGCAAAGAACCCGCCGCCCGGACCGCTCAAAATCTGGTTTACACTCACGCTTATCACAGAGTTTCTATGTCCCTGTAACATCAGCAACGGGTGCCCCGTCTCCTTCTCCCAGATGATCACACCACGATCTTTTGATCCAGAGAGTATAAACTCTCCATCCGAGGTTGCGCACACAGAGAGAACAAAATCCTTGTGACCCACATAAGTCACCTCGCAGTTAGAAGATGGTTTCATTTGGTTCTGTTGGCCATTATTCAAAGACCATAGCTTGACAGTTCTGTCTAAGGAACCAGACGTGATTTCCTTCCCGTCATGAGTAAAAGTGACAGAGTAAACGGAATCCTTATGACCATTTCCGCCTTCTCCCTCGCTATCGAGACGCTCAACAAGGAAACCTGTGTTTGCGTCCCAAACGCGAACGATGCGGTCCAGAGATCCAGCCGCGATAAGTTTCCCGTCTGGAGAAACAGCCACTGTGGTGACGCCATCTTCGATAGACAGCGTTAAAGCACACTGGGAGGAAACGAGGTCCCAGATCCTTACAGTTCTGTCTCCAGACCCAGAAACAAGCTTGGACCCGTCAGGGAAAAAATCGAGAGAGTATATATCCTGTTCGTGACCTTTGAGAAGTTTCACAATCGTGCGGGTTGAAAGATCCCAGATCCTTATGAGTTTATCCTCAGCTCCAGTAGCAAGATACTTACCATCGGGAGAAAAGCATACCGATCTGATGTACAAATCACCCGTATCTGTATCGTAAGAACCGCCAGCACTAGCCGAGTCATCACTCAACTTGGCAACGAGCTCTCCCGTTTCGACCCCAAAAACCTGAGTAACCTTGTTGCAACCAGTAGCCAAAAACTTACCGTCTTTTGAGAATTTCACACAGCACACAACAGAAGTGTGTTCCAGAGAGTGCACAAGCTCAATATCAATCTTCTTTGGAAGCTCAGGGTTGAACAGAACATAGTACTCGCTGTGCTGTTTCTTATAGGGGAGAACAGCATATGAATCCAGCTCGTTCAAGAAGGCAGGAATCGGCTTGTTGTGTTCTGCCCTGGCAGCCAAAATTCTCGACTCCTCCTCAGGAGATGGAGCTGCATTTGGGGCTGGCGACTGAGCCACTTCAGCCTTTACCGCAGGAGTCATTTTCATCCCATCTCCAAATTGCGGTTGCAAGCTCAGACCATTTGGAGAAGCACGTATCTGCTGTGGCGGCAGCGGCAAGTGGGTAGAAGCGTGCTGCTGACTAGTTAGTTGGGGAGGAGCTAACTGCTGAGGAGTCTGAGGGAAATAATGAGCATTCCCAGTGTTCATACCTGGAGTAGCAGCCACACTGGTGCCTGAACTTCCGGGCCGTTCCAATACAGGAGCTCCGTTGGCGGCAGGAAGTTGCTGCTGGTGTGAATTTTGAGTAGAGAGAGAAGGTGGTTGTAAAACGCGATCTCTTCCTTCCAGTTCTTGCTTCAGTTTCATAATCTCCTCCTCATAAGCTTCCTTCATTTTGCGGTGAGCCATTTCAAGCTCATATACCGTGTTGCGTATAGTGGCAAGCTCCTGGTTTTGCTGGGAAAATTTAATCTCCACCTCATCCTGATGGATTTTGTAAATTGACGTTTCGTTGGAAAGTGAGTCAAACTCTTTCTTTATTCCTTCAACTAACTCGTTCAACCGCTGCTGAGATGCAGCAAACGGATTCGAAGCGCCGCTGTTTATAGGGCGCTGATACGACATAATAGCGCGTTTTTTAAACCTGTCTTTGTTTACTACAATCGCCGGTCCACCTGTTGGTTTTTGCGCTATATATATATAGCTATATATATTGAGAGCTGCAGGAACCATCTGCCACCCTAATTCTACTTATAGATTGCTGTAATTGTTTGAAAGTAAGATGAAAATAAATGATTTCCCGCAGAAGACGCTGCTTCAACCGGTGAGATTCTTTTGTTTTGCAATTGACACGTTCTGGCTTGACAATGGTATTCTTACCACTTCACCAGGTAAAACATGAGTGAAGAAGATTTTGATTACTCCCGAACAAGTTAGTCGGAAAGCTATCATGGGAGAAATGTATGCGATGTAACGCTTAGAATGGAGCGAACATTTGGAATGGAGTGAACATTTGAAGCGCCATCAGATACATAAGTGGTTGACTATACTGTTATGAACTGCATGGAACTCGTTCAAAGGTCTTGAATGAATTTACATCATTAGGATAGCACTCTATACAACTCGCTGAAAGGGATGTCACCAGCCGCAAAAGATTGACGTGATCAAAGCAAGCAGTAGGAATAAATATATCAACTCCTGGAAGCAAAATAATCTGGAAAAATCAAGGGAACAAATAAGTACAAGTTGTGCAGCTCCAAGAAATACGCAGTGCTTTCTTTTTCCTACACTGAAGTAAAATCATTCTCCAGATGGCTTTGTGATAATACAGTATCATATCCAAACACTGCCGCGTGTGCAAGTCAAGTTTCGAAAAATGAAACAGGTTTACCATCCAATTGCTCAGTCTCCAGCGATTGAATGTATGTCGAATTACTCCACTATAACGCTAGTGAAAAAGAAAGGTCTAGTTAGGTCCTCTTCAATTCTAAAATCCGGGTAACCCCCTGGTTGAAAAAGTATATGTCAGACATCGAGTCCTTTAACGGTGATTTATTTGAGGAACCTGAGGATTTCAGACCACAGGCTCCTCAGCCGCATTTCGTTACGCATGACAGAGAGAAAGGCTTAGACCCGGCTCAGATAGAGCTTAGGTTGGTGGGGAAATCTCCTCTTTGGGGTCATTTACTATGGAATGCTGGGATTTTCACTGCAAATTATCTTGACAAACATTTCAAAGAGCTCGTAGAAAATAAAAATGTACTTGAACTAGGTGCCGCAGCTGGTTTACCATCTCTCATTTGTGGCCTCCGTGGAGCGAAAAATGTTGTCGCTACCGATTATCCTGATGCTGACTTGATATCAAACATACAATATAACATAGATCACTACTTGAAAGGTGAAAGAAATATATCTGCAGAGGGATATATATGGGGCGCAGATGTCGCTCCGTTATTAGAAAAAACCGGCGGAGAGAAGTTTGATTTAATAATCCTCAGTGATGTTGTATTCAACCACACTGAGCATGACAAACTTCTCACCACCTGCCAACGTCTTTTGGCCCCTGAAGGCAGGTGTTTTGTAGTTTTCAGTCCGCATAGACCGTGGCTGTTGGATCAGGATCTTGCCTTTTTTGAAAAGGCTGACTCTGAATTTGGATTCAAGGTGGAGAAACTCGATCTGCAGAGGTGGAAACCCATGTTTGAGGAAGATGACGAGACGGCGGAAATACGATCTCGTGTATACTCCTACTTCCTGTATCCACAAAATGGCATTTAATGAATTATAGAAATCATGTGCGATGACGTAGCAAAGAAAGGTAATACCGATTGGTCCACAAAAAGTAGGGCAATCGTGTATTTGGATAATGTCTACTCTGTGGAATGCATTATATATAGACTGGCTACAAACGTATGATATCTGACTAAGGAACAGGCAAATCGTCAGAAGACACACTTTTCTCACAAATGTTTTCCACTAAATTCTCGAATTTACATCGCATCCCGCTACCTGATTATGAGCACACATCTTCGAGATGAATAGTGTGAAACCTCCTCAACTCATGCAGCAAAGACTCATATACCCAACAACATTTGTTGTTGCGTCGCAATAACTTAGATGAAGCGAGCATTCCAAGAAGTTGACACAGCTAGCCTTTATGGGTACTTCAGACGAGATCCTTTTCTATCCCGGTGCCGAGAGGTTTCGGTCCAAGATGCTTCTTTACTTCAGTTGAACATGCTTTGGCTGCCAATTTCGAAAGGGCGGGAGCCAAAGAATTTCTCTTTACCTTTTCAACTGACAATTTCGCCTGCCGTGATAAATCCGAGAGCCGAAGCAACTCGCTCAATCAGCTTAGCAGACTTTTCGTCTCATGTGCAACTCCCTTCTCAAAGAACCACTGACTCTCAGAAAGGTGATAATAGACGTTGAGCATCCAAAGCTTGCCTGGGACTATTGGTGATAGGGCGTATCAATAATACGTTCATTGAGAAATCTGGTGGCTGGGTTTAGTGATTCGGCTATCGTCCATCATAAAGTGGTGAGCACAACTAAGAGACAGGAGACCAGCTGGGAGGCCGAAGATAAAGTCGAGAAAAGCAACAGGTGAAGAAGGAAACTAGAAATTAAGTATGTTCTGCTATGTAATTAAGATTAACTTTCCGGCGCGACCAAAATCCCTTTTAGCGAGTTATATAGAGTGCTATCCTAATGATGTAAATCCATTCAAGACCTTTGAACGAGTTCCATGCAGTTCATAACAGTATAGTCAACCACTTATGTATCTGATGGCGACACCTACTTTTCGGCAAGCAATCTGACGTGATGGAAACAGCCAGTCATGACTAGACTCGTTTAGTATGCCTGAAACGAAACGAAACGTTTCTCGAAAACACTCTTTGAGTAGAGCTCGCTCCCCTTTTGTAATTTCTTGGTCAACAAGAATTAATGACGATTGTGCTTGTGCTTGTAAGAGAGCGTCTCCAGTGATCTCTTCACAAAGTCACTTTTCTGGTTCACAAAGTTGCAACTGACACTCACCGAGTCTCCCATGTTGTAAGCATAACAAGTTGTACCTGAAGCACACATCATCCGAACCCACGAGCCGTAGTTACAAATGGCAATCTCTCCAGTGGCAGAGCAAGCTATCTCGCCATCAGCACACGTGGATGAGGATCCCAGATAGAGACCCTCTTCAAACATTGAGTTCATACATTTCGCCTTTTCATTTCCTGACAGTGAGCTGCAGTCTGCTGAGCCAGTAGCCTGAGCTTGGGCGGTTGTGGTTGAGGAAGTGGAAGACACAGTTGAGGTTTCAGCAGCTGTTTCAGTAGAGATCTCAGTGGAGGAATAGTAGACAGTCCTCAACGTCGATGGAGCATTCGGCGTAAATGTGTTTGTTGTCACTTCGCTCAATGTTGTCGGTACAGGAGTTGCTTCAGTTAGCGTTGCTGTTTCTGGGATTGTTGTCCACACGGTTGAGGAACCAATATCTGTGACAACTGTGCTTGTCGCAGTTGAGCCTGTAGAGACTGATTGAATTGATGTGGAAGCTCCCATTGAGGATTCCTCTGGGGTAGTTGTGCTTGTGGGTTCTTCAATCGAAGTGGTAATTCCAGGTGCTGTCTCGGTAATAGCTGCAGAAGTGCTGGTGATCTCAGAGTATGTAGGCTGAGTAGCGGTGACCTCAATCGTTTCGGCTGAACTCGTCTGCACCGTGGTCTCGGCACTAGGGGTAGTTGCAACATATGAGACAGCACTAGGAGTAGTTGCAACATATGAGACAGTACTGGACAGAGTGTCAATTATCGAAGATGCAGTTGAAGACGACACTTCGGAAACAAAAGTCTCAGGCGCAGTTACTTCGTCACTGGAATATGAACCAGTTGTTGGTGCAATGGCCGATATCAGAGTTGAAGTTGGCTCAAAGGATGATGAGCTCGTTTCCTCTAGCAAAGATGTGGATGGGGAAGATGTGAAAGCAGTCGTTGTTGCAATCGCAGAAGTGGTAGCAACATTTGAATCCAAAATGGATTTCATTGCCTCAACGTAGTTCTCCGAGCCCACCTGGTTAGCAAATCCTTGTGAAGCATCCCACAGCATTATTCCACCGAAATGAGCACTCTCCTTTATTTGGTCAACGGCATTTTGAACGGTAGAAACATCAGCATATCCATAACTAGCTGCACCGCTCGATGCAGGAAGACCAAGGTATATTTTGATATTAGGGTTTGGGGAGATAGATTCTGCGTAATTCTCCCACGTGTCCCAGTTGAATGTTCTGTCGAGCTCACACGGGTTGTTGTAGAATTGGACAAAGGCAAAATCAATGTATGCGTTGGTCAACGCATCCCCAACACTGGCGTCTGGGTAGACACACTGTGGAGCAGCAGAGATGTAGTAGTCTTTGGAAGAGTCTTCGCCGTAGTACTCTCTGAGTTTAGTTGCCAAAGCAGCGTATCCTGTTGGATCGTTGTTTTCAATGTCGAGGTCGAACCCGTCAACTACAGAATCTCCAAACGGTCTTTCGCTAGCGTCTCCACCTCCAAACATGTTCCATAAGGTGCCTGCGAAATCTTGAGCCTCTGAGTCTGAGCTGAACCCATATTGACCCACTGCTCCTCCAAGCGAAAGCAAGACTTTCTTGCCGAGGCCCTGGCATGTCTCTATGTCGTTTGCGATCTCGTCGCACTTGGCCAAACCGTCGCCAAAGCTCCCACTGCAGGCGGAGGAGAAATCCAGTCCTGGTGAACCGTTGTTAGGGAATTGATACAAGAATGATAGAACAACCACATCGACAGCGGTAGACTGACAGTAAGTGGCAAGTGACTGCTGACTTCCAGCAGAGTTCTGACCCCAGTAGAGAACAACGTTGTCCTTTCCGTCGGCATTGAAGGCAAACCCTGTTGCAGTTAGAAAAGCGAGATACAATCCCGTAGTGATCCAATTTGTGTTTATCCGCATGATAATTCAATTGTGTAGTAAAGAGTGTGTGAAGTTGGTTGATGCGAGTAGATCTCGTGGGTCTATATGTAGCCAGACGGCTGGTCTAACGCAAGCAGGGATAAAGGAGGTTATACAAACACTAAGCTAAATCAGGCAACCTGTCAGCCCCTTGCATGTTTGAGAAGGCTGTTCTATTTTTACCAAGAAAGCCCCTTCAAGGCCCGCCATCCCTGTGCACCACGCTGAAACAATAGCGAGACGCATCTGTGCATGAGGGTGCATGTATGTGTGATACACGACCTCTTCAAAAATGGTAAAGTTTCAGTATCGGTTGTTGAGCACGGTTTTGAAGAAGAATACAGATCATGGGATGGCGTCACTTTTCCAGCGGGCGCCTCTTTTACTAATGCTGGGCTCGAAGCCAGGGTGTGCCCCACAAACTCACTGGAAAAGGCTGACTGACTCTCTTGAGTCACAGAATCGGGACTATAACCGCATGCTCACAGCTCGTGAAAAGGGCAATTTCAATTTTGTTGATCCTAATGACTGGTGCCTTTTGTATGATTTTTTAGAAACAAAAAACTCGAAATCTTTATGGTCGCTCTTACTCCACGGTCAAAAGAATCAGCCTGGCGAGATAGCGGACAAACTTCAACAGTTTTCTGGGCTGCAGCCTGATGAGTTTTGCGGTATTATTTTCGTAGAGGATGAGGCTCTTCGATCCACTGCAAAGGTCTTCGACATACTGGAAAAATATAGCCATAATTTTACCGTGAGAGTAGCGAGACTGTCATCGGAAAATCTAGAGTACTCTGTCAGATCTGAAAAGCCAGATACTGGGAGCGCTTACGACGAACTTCTGAGTCTTGCCAAAAGGTCTCAGCGAAGCAAGCTGGAAGAGAATCTGGCTCGAATAGGAGAACTTGGGTTGGTGAAAGTAGAGCGACACGAAAAACATCTATTTATCATGTAAAAATACTTTATGTCCCCTCGTAGCAGAATTGAATATCTAATGGTTTTATTTTTAGACACTCATCGTGTGACAGAAAATCGTGCATGCAGGAGGCGGGTTAATGATAATTAACGGCAAACGAATCAAGCTTACAAACGTGCTTATTATAGTTACATCCGCGTTAGCAATTGTTTATTTTATCAATAACATCGGCTCTAACGATGATGCACCACAGTTGGACTCTATAGGCAGGTTCGAAGATGTCTCACCGGTGGTGAAAGATAATTTGTCTCCGCAATTGGACACCGACCCACTGGTGGATGTTGCACCCGAGAGTAAAGGGAAGTCAATTTTCGAGGGGCTCACCGGAAAAACAATCTGCCCAGAATATACAGAGTACTCTACCAAGAGACATAAGCCTCTGTCAGAAGGTCCCCTGCAGCTTCCCATGATGCGTCCCCCTGAAAAGTGCAGAACATTCATTTCGGCTGCGGTGGAGAGGGTAATTGAGGAGTTAAGAACAAGGGTGGATAACCCTGATTTGATGCGGCTGATTGAGAATTGTCTTCCCAACACCTTGGATACCACCGTGCTGTGGCACAAAAAGGCATCTCA
>JAJLSF010000304.1:0-104370 GCA_030567395.1 Citeromyces hawaiiensis
ATTGATGGCTCTCTCCGGACATCGGAGAGATTTCTCAAGCAGCTCCTCGCACAGATGATGACTCATAGGGTTCTTCATGGAATATTGAGCGATGGTCACAACTTGATCTTGGTGAAACCCAATAAAGCTTTGCGAAATGGGCGTCCTAATGTTTCTCTTCATTACAGAGTTCTCAACCCGCAGAGTGAGGGTATAACTATGAGAGCTGCCTTATTAGCGTTTGTTGCCGATGCTATTACAGCTCTGGGTGAGGTTGAGAAGTCACTTGAAAAATCAATCGTTGAGCTCTATGAGAACATCTTTGACGACATAAAGATGTCAGCTAAAGACTATGAGGCGAAGCAGGAGCGAAACAAGAAAAAAGAGCAAGCGAAATTAGCGAAATACGAAAGGGAACACTGCTTTGACTCTCAAAAAGTTACCATGCAGTTGATTCACTCGGCCACTCCCATACAGTTCGGTGAGTTTTTCAGCCAGTTGATCCTACTCTCAGGCAAATGCAAGGCAAATTTAGAATACTTACTCGGCAGATCCTTGCCACAGAAAGTGCTACTAAAGGTGTACGATCCCGTGAAAGCGGAGGCGAGGCTGAAGAAACTGGACCCGCGTTCTCCCCTAGAGGATTCTTCAACCTTGTGTATCGAAGCATACCTGAGAGAGAAACATGTCTACGAAACTCTGCAAGACACTGGTTTCAAGAGCTGCTATTTTGACCAAAGAGATCTTTGTGGGACTTTTACCTTCAAAGACGGGTCTTGGACGGTTGGACCGTTTCTGATGTTGAAATTTATTGAATCTGAGCTGAGACCATTTCCGGTGAAGAGTCTCAAACATCTTAAAATGGCAAGACGTCAACTGGCTATTCTCCATGGGAACGGCATTATCCATGGAGATATAGCCAGAAGAAACATCTTGTGCACAGAAAATGAAGTCTTCTTGATCGATTTCGCTTTCTCACAAGTTGAATGTTCGGAAGTGAATTTTGAAGAAGATAAAGAGAGGGATGTAAGGAAACTAGAAGCGGCATTTTCTGGCGATGCTTCGAATGAAATAGAGTGGTTGTAGTTGATAGTGCTTTGGTAATGTTATAATTCTAAATGAAAATAAAAGGTTGTTCGATCTGGTCTGATCTGATCTAAAAAAAATCTGGTTTTTTGGTGGGTAACCATCTTAGATCATTCAATTAAGAGCACAGATCATGGGGGCTAAGGTGCGTCAGAACACGCGTGTTTGTTCTGATCTGAGTGTTCTAGAAAAAGAGAACACGTTCTTTTTCTGAAACCCGTGTTCTGTTCTAAAGCGTGAGTGTTCTTTTTTTGGTAGGTAAGGATTCTGGATACGTTGACAAACTGCCCAAAGAAGTCAAGAACAGAGTGTACGGATTGAAAGCACTACAACAGAGTCAGTTTAAGCTGGAGGGGGAATTTCAGGCGGAACTTTTGGAGCTTGAAAAGAAGTTCCATGTAAAATTCGCGCCTTTGTACAGTCAAAGATGTAAAATTGTTCGCGGGTCTGCTGAACCAACAGCAGAGCAAATCGCAGAAGGAGAATCTAACAGAGGATGGAGAAAGGTGTGTTGGATGTAGAGAGGCTTACCTGCCTATAGACTGAATTTGAGTCTCTACATCCCTCTTGCTTAATTAAATGTATGAATATGCAACCTACTGCACAATTCTGCACAAGCGTGCGTTAGGTGCATATCCTTTAGTAAAACACTCCCTGTAACATATATATTTCATACATTTTCACATCAATTCAATCATTCGAATTCAGGGCGTTTATAACATTGGCCACTCCTTGTGTCGTTTCTGCTTGAGACGCTGAAACAATAAATTAGCTGCTGTGGCCCAAACATCCCCGATATATCCACGTGGCCAGAATTTCAAAATTGGATGGCTCCGGCTGGACTTCCGTTCTTCTCCAAAGTGGCTCTCAGAAATGACAAGGATGTTAAAATTGCCTCTTGGTTTCCTCCAGCCTTGGGAAATTGAGTAGAGTTTGGCTTGTATTGCATGTTGTCCATTTCTTCAATTGAATAAGTGGCTTCTCTCAGAAACCTTTCCAAGTAATGACTGATCACATGTTTGGTCTTTTGCGTAATTTGCCACATTCTCGAACTTGCTAAGTAGCCCCACTCTATTTCATCTTCCTGCTCTTCACATGGTTGATCAAGTGATAGAGTATGTTCGCCTTACCTCCTTCAGTGCGCATATGTGGTTTACGTCTGCTGGTTTCCTTCCCCCTCTCAGAAAGGAGAGCAGTATCATCGCCAAGCGAGGCCAATGATACAATAACCTATCCCTGCACCATACATTATCGTGTCAGATCACGATTTAATTTCCACACTGGATAACATCATCTACTGGCGGCACTTTCCCTTATCCCGGCTCCGAAAACCGATTGATTAAACCAACAAGCATCCTGACGTGCATAATACTAATCTTTTTCCATACCAAAAAAACACATCCGGAAATCCCATAATGCTGCGCGCTTTAGGGCTAAAGAAGTCACACGAGAGTCTAGGTGATGCGGATCGCTCCCAGCGGGTAGTCACACAGTATCAGGACTTTGAGGTTGCTCTTAAAGCCATGGACTATCTTCTTGACGATCGAACTCCGCTTGGTATGCAACTGCTTTCGGAACAACCCAACAAGGCCATCATTAAACTGGCAGCAGGGGTGATGCAGTTTATTGAGGCGACTCTGGGGTTTGAAGCAGAAACAATGGCAAAAGCGCATGCAACGCTTAACGAAGCGGAGTCCGTATGCTGGAAATCTAAGCTGGAGAACGAATCTCTCCAATTGGAAACGAGCTCATACCCTCCAGGAACGGAATATTCTGTCACTTATGCCGAGGCCACTTTGCTGAATGCGCTGCTGATGCTTTTATCCGAAAATGGCGTTATAGAATCTGCCAAAGCTCTATATAAACTACGTAGAGCGTATCAGACTTTGGACGATTTGGTTAAAAAAATCTCCCACTCTTCCAAACCCGCTTCTGCCTCCACAGCCAGCTTGGTTTCGAGCAGCTCTGAAAATACCCCGACGGGAAAGTTTGAAAAAATACACCGCATGAAGATGCAGAGACTGCAAGGATCGCACATTGGTAATACACCTTCCACCACTCGACTCGACAAAACTCTGCACTGCAAGCTCAAAGTATCGGAGGTTTCGACCATTGATGAGTTTATCCACTCGGGCGTAAATCTGTGTTTTGGCATCTTACAAGTTGTCCTCTCTCTGATCCCGCCCACTATAGGGAAAGTCCTCTCCATAGTCGGATTCAAGGGCTCTCGGGAAAGCGGGCTGAAGATGCTATGGAAGGCGAGTGACGAACGCAATATCCACGGATCCATCGCTTTGCTGGGACTGCTCATCTTCTACGACGGGCCCTTTCAGTTTACAGACGTGGACTTTGATCTGTCAGCTGTGGACGAAACACAAGATCAAGATACGCTGTCGAAACAGTTTTCCGAAAAGGTGAATATCGAGAAGAAAGCACTCATGGGAGAAGGTCACACTTTAAACCACCCGGGTGAAAGGTTATCGGAAAAGCTGCTCATTACAAGAGCGCATTTCCCTAACAATGCTCTTTGGCTCCTGCAGGAGTCGAGAATGCACGCATCCCGAGGAAATCTGGAGAAAGCAACCGACCTTATGGATAGTTTTCACCAAAAGATCGAGATGAAACAAGTGGAGGCTCTTTTGATTTTCGACAGAGCCATTTTCCTGTGTTTTCTCCATAGATACGAAAGAGCAGCCGCCGAGTTTATGACTTTGATCTCGAAAAATAGCTGGAGTCACGGACTCTACTACTATTTTGCAGGTGCTTGCTACCTCGAGAGTTGGCGTATGTGTGAGAGTGGGTTGTTTGTGAAGGGCAGCGGTCGAGATAACATCGATCCTAGCAAGAAAGAGTGGTATAAGCAGCAGGCTGAGATATACCTGAAAAAGGCACCTACCCTTGTCGGTAAATCGAGATTCATGTCATCCAAGCAACTTCCCTTTGACAAGTTTTTGCTACGCAAAGTTTCTCACATCAAAAAGGTTCAGAGCTCCACGAAGAAACCGTTTGTAGAGTGTTGCGGCACCTCTCTCATTCACGAAGCGTGCTACTTTTACAACGGTTACAACAAGATGTCTCCTCAGCACTTGGTGTTATCTCTCAAGCTACTTGGGTTTTCTGCAGCTCCTAACACCCCTCATGCTCTCGAAGGGTATGCCAAGATCCCAGAGCTGAAAGATGAGCAAATGATTCGTCTTCTTCTGCAGAGTATCATTCTTCGCCGGCAGGGCGATTTTATGCAGGGACGAGAGATTATGGACAAGTATATCATACCGTCTATTGTAAGTGATGGCGGGAAGAGCCAAACTAAAGTGGCTAAGCAGACCGAGAATGCTTGGCTGTTCCCGATAGCGTTGTATGAGCGCGCTCTTTTCACGTGGAAGGAAAAGGGACTTGGCGGGCTCAAAGAAGTGCACAGGTGGCTTTTGAGTTCTGCGCAGTATAACCATGAGGATTACGAGCTGAGTACGAGGGTGAGCATGAAGACCAAAGCTGCTTTAGATAGACTGGAGGAGTATCAGATTGAGTAGCGATGAAGGATCTTGCTTTCTTACTTTTAGCTTTTTTCAACCACATTGTAGAATGTTTTGAAACGTTAGCGTTCGGTGATGGACGTTCTGTTAGTAGTTTTACTAGTTCTGATCTGATTGATATAATAGGTTCCCCAATCCCTCTCTGGGCCACCCAAGTCCTTTTTGATCTTGGTTTCCGCATGAGCAAGCACGAACTGTAACGATGATTCGATTGATTTCATGAACTCCTCCAAGTCCCATAACATGCAAACGACACACCGACATCATCCAAAAATTTCGTTTCATTGACAAGGGCACGCAGTGACTGTGATCTCTGAAACTAAAATTTGCCATTTCGAAACTAGAATCAATGAAGTAGAGCCGTGCTCGAATCGCCCTGTCAATATTGGCCTTGAGATTCAAGATATTCCCCCTCCACCACAATACTCAACACCAGTGTGCAACCGAGGCAACGTAATGCGATGAAAGGCTTAGAGATTCTTCCGAGTTCCTAGAATGATAACACATGAGCCGAGTTCGCGGTCAAGGTTCGTAGTTCAATCTCCACGCTTCTGCATTTTGTTGTTCAGACTCTGCCAAGAGACCAATGGAGGGGATTCTACTTCACGCCAACCACCATTTAAAGGAAAGATATGGATGATTTCTACGCTTTGTTTGTGGAAACCTCGAGACCTCTTCCATTCTGAAAAAAAAAAAAGAATCTCATTCAAAGACCTTGTAAGAAGTATCAATCATCTTATTCGCTACTCTGCGGAACTCTACGGGCCCGATATATCCACTTGATCTGCATGAGCTGAAATCAAGCAGCAAAGCTTCTCACGTCCTGGTCAAGTAAGCACAGACCTGAAACCTATACAATAACAATCAATGGGCTCATCCACGTTTACTAATTTCTCGTCAGCAGCCAGCCACCTTTCCCAACATTTCTCATCATGCACGATCATGCAGTGATATGTACTCAAACGCATGGTGGCTTTTTTCGCTAAGACATCACCGGGTACCCATTTACAAACCACAATGGAAGTTGGCGGTAAGTAAGCCAACTCAATTCCTTCTCTAACCATAGACAAATTCCCTACAGAAGTCACTTTGCAATATATCCCTTATGCTGAGGAGACCGCAGACATCCTTGCCTGCGCTATTCCAGTAGGATGGGACCCAGCGAAAAAGCTGCCCGGTAAGACCGTTGTGTTTGTTTCCGTGCCAGGAGCTTTCACTCCAACGTGCACTGCCGAGCACATCCCACCATTCATCTCCAAGTACGATGAACTCAAAAAGAGAGGTGTGGACGAGATTGTTGTTCTCTCTGCCAACGACTCTTTTGTTTTGAGCGCTTGGGGAAAGGCCCTCGGTGCTGGCGACAAGATTATCTTTGCCTCTGACCCAATGGCTGCTCTTTCCGGTAAGTTGGGGCTTCAAAAGGATCTCACCTCCGTTGGATTTGGTGTAAGAACCGACAGATATGCTGCTGTTGTTGTTGATGGTGTGATCAAGTACCTCGGGGTGGAACCGGGTCACGGAGTGTCTGTCAGTGGTGTTGACGCTGTGCTCGATGCTCTGGATGATATTAAGAAATAGTTTAAATGCACTTTTATCTTTTTACCGTCTGACCAAGAAATATACGGTTTGTTACCCACCGTTGCATTTTCTTCAAGCAACATTATCTCGCTCATCCGGTTGACGGGTCGTCTAAGTTTCATTTGCACTTTAGCAAGATCCGCTCATCGAGAGGACCTTTCTGATATTTTCGTGTATGGAAGCTCCAGGAGCCAATCATGGACTGTAATGGACTTTATACGCGAAAAGGAAAAGGTAATGGCAAACGAGTAAAAGATAACTCTGTAAGTATACCCCGTCCTTGGCTCACGCTCAATTGTCTAGGTCAACTTTTGTATCTCCTCTGTTTCTTGATATACCATTGTCGCTTGGAAATGTGACAAGAGACCTTCAGCACTCAGAGTTTGTCTTGTAATGTCTTTATGTTAGTGTGTGGGCAGTCGCCGACTTGAGAGTCTTGTCCTACTGATAAAAACTTATGAGAATCTGACAATCTGAATGCCCATCAAAGAGGGCAGAAAATTCATAAAGTGTCTTCTGCTCGTTTTGTTACCCTACGCCAAGCTCACGTTGGCTGACAATCAGTTGTAGCTCATGGAAGCGGTCAAACATTTTAGTCAAGTGCTTAAAACGATTGATCGTGATTGCAAGAAGAAAATTGGGGTTTTTCGATGCCAAGTTTGCCATTCATAAGCGGAATGGTTTGGAAGGTTGTGTAGCGGAGTATATGAAAAATAAGCCTCTCAAGTTTCCGCAAGAGCGAAAAAAAAGACCACCTGAAGCCCTCACTTGCTTGAAGTGAACGGCTCCACTGCCAAGTCTTTCGCCTAAGCGTTGAGTCTTTTTCTGGATGTCATCGGCAGACATAAAAATCAGAGAGACCATCTAGCTTGTTTCAACCTCACGATGATCAAGATTAACAGATGTTATAGCTGCGTTTGGTAGTTTCTTATACGGACTTTTCGAATGAAATTGAGAAGAGAAAAGTCTGCTCTGCATTGAATGGTTCCAATCATTGAGAAGCCGTGAAGTTCCTGTGATCTATAGTTGAAGTTTACACAAACAATTTTCAAGGCTTCAGATCACCGAGAAGGAAATCTAGATCATGCATTCGGAGGTGATTCATAACTCATTCTTTTTAACGACCAAATACTCACAATAAAATCTCTCATTCCCCATCTGGTTGTCTAATTAGTTCCAAGAACATCGCCGCGAATTCAGTTTAGTTCATACTCTCGCCTTTTTCAAACGCGCTTTTTGGAACTTTGAAATCAACACCCAGAAGTTAAGCTCGGTCTAAGGTAGAAGGAAATCCTTACTGAAGTGAAAAAAGATGATTATATAAACTTCATCTATATATTGACACAGTTGATCATAATTCCTTGATGTAAGACATATGAGAAAAGTCAATCAAACCTCTTACACGAGACTACGCGCCTCGACGCTTCGAGAGACTGAAACAACCAGAACGTACTCGCACAATATGGAAAAGCTTGAGTTGAAAGCACAGTTCCCTGATAGGGCTACTGCTCGCCCTGCAGTGAAGCGTGTCTATCGAAGGCCATGATTAATGTTACCGATGCTGGTTGTCAGAACTACACTGTTCGATGTAGGAATCACGTCAAGCGGTACAAGTGGAGCCTGCACACTTCAAGTAATAACAAACGATGGCCAATTTGTTCTATAGAAACTTCCAATCCCGTCCACACTTGCATCGATCGATGCACCTTCAAGAATAAGGAGTCTAGCTCAAATATGGCAGCTAAAGAAATTGTTGAAGCACTGGGACGAAATCATCATTTTTCTCCGATTGATATAGAGGGCCATTTCATGCGAACGAAGGGGATTGATGTCGCATATAGCAAAACCTGGAGGATCAAAGAAAGGGCTTAGCATCTTCGCTATGGCTCACCGGACGAGGAATACGGGTTGCTCCATATTTCCTGCAAAGAACCAGAAAGATCCAATCCACGGAGCCGCACATGCGTCAAAGAAGTGGATGGAGGGTTCTCTCAACTTTTTATAGCTTATAGGGCTTCATTTCAAGGGTTCCTACATTGCAGACCGTTTATCGCACCTGATGCGACACCTTTGCTGGGTGATTTTTCCGGAGTTCTTTTGACTGCGATGGGCGTTGATTCAAAGGGTGGCCCATTCCCCATTGCGTTCGCTTAAGTAGACAAAACGGTTTGGTTGATGCTCTAGCGGATGTGCTTTCCGATTCACTGCACGCTTTTTGCTTGAACCATTTGGCAAAGAGCCTCAAAAGCAAAGTTAGGAAAAAACTGTGGAGTCTATATGGAGAGCAGCTAAAGCGCCAAACGAAAAAATATTCGAATCTGTTATGACTGAGCTGTAAAAAAATTCACCTGAAGCCGAGCACCGATAGCGTTTATCAATCCGAAATTTTGGGCAGATCCTTATTTCCTGGGTGCTTTCGGCCAGTATAACTGCATCGCCGACTCTTTCAATTCGAGAATTATCGATCTCAGTAAGCAGCCAATCTTGCATTTGATGGAGAGTATAAGGCGCCTGCTGGTGGAATGGTTTGCAAGTTGCAGGATCCCCGGCAAAATCGATGACCAGCTTCCTGAGAAGGCCAGCCAAGAAATAAATCGGCTGATTTTATCAAGTTGCGAGTATCACCTTTTGAATGTAGACGAGAAAGTTTTCGAATGGTACTCAATTGGGAGCACACGCACGGTAAATTTGGATGAAGTGGCTGCTCTTGTGGGTTTGGCAGCATACAGGACTGCCGTGTGTGCATGCCACGAAACTGATTTTAACAAAAGGTTATGAAATCTCGTTGTATACCCAGACCGCCTACAAAAATTGCTAGAAGGAGCGTATCTATCCCCTACATGTCAGGTCCAGGTGGGATTTTCAGTCAACAGGTGAAGATTTACTGCTGCCACCAGTTACTCGCAAGCCACCCGGGCGACGGTAGGTGAAACGTATCCGTAGGGATGCCCATGACAAAAGACGTACATTTACGTGCTCTAGGCAGAGACTTTCTCAGAGAACATGTATGGCACCCATATGAAATCAGGATGTGCTCTCTATAGACTTGATAGATTGTACTTATAAGATGAGGTTTAACAAGTCACCCAAATCCGAAAAAATGATCGGAGGGCTTTTGCTCCGGAACAAATTTTTACAATTATCCCAAAACAATTGGCTGACTCTAGAGCATGACTCTAAGGGTCACCAGATCCGGCGGATCTGATCTTTTTTCAGACTCCTGATCCAGATTTACCCCGGATCTAGATCACATCAGATCCGAATTGTTAATAAAAGATGGAAAAGCTTAAGTCTCAATAATATATAGTTGGTTGAAAAGCGGAATCTGAGAAAATGTCTAAGCTTTTAAATACAAATGTTATGTATACATACAATTGACCCTCTTTCGGAAACCAGATTGCAGAAACATGCATAAACGTGCATAATTTTGCAGAATTCTTCATCTTAGATCCGGCGAGATCCGATCTGATCTAGATTCGGCTTGATCTTTTTCCAGAGCGCTGACCTATATCCGGATCTGGTGACCCTTACGTGACTCGGACTTGAAACTTCTGTTCCGTTTTCCGCGACTTGCAACACGAGGCTCTGAATAATGGAGAGAAAGATGAAGAGCAATAAATGACTCAGACTGGTTGACGTAGGTAGAGCTTTGGTGTAACCATACCTTCTACATACACGAAGAGCTTGATAGAGATCCGCCTCTCTATCATCTTTTAAGCTTCTGTCTTGAAATTGGTGCTTTAAACATATATGAAGAAGCATTGACAAACATTTATTCAGCTATAAGAAAGAAAAATCAACAGGGAAAGAATCAGCAACAGAAAAAGAGTACCGTCTTAAGCAATCACACATGCTGGCTTTAACCAGCAGCGCCCGATAACAATGTTGTCGGTGTTGCCCTTGGAGCGGCAGAGGAGTAAGTAGTTTGTTGCATTGAGTGTATGTGGGTCCTCTTTTGAAGCTTGGTGTTCTTATATACTTTCTTGGTTTCAATATGTTTAATCCTCTGCCTCATTTGACTGACCAAATGCGGTTTGAAGTCAAGTTAATATTTTCTTTTTGAGACTTTAAATCGATGCATGCATAAAAGTGCATCACTAATGGATCTAAATTTGATTCCCAAATACACAAATTCCATTTACCACTTTGAGCTTTAAATAATGCAATGGCTCCAGCTATGGGAATGAGCATTTGAAAGGATCAACACTCTTCCATCTAATCGTTGCGATCAAAGAAGGGCTGAGGTACCGGATTTCACCAGCCACCTCAGTACCGGGAAAAGTAGCAAATGGAGATGAGTATAAGAGTACAAGGCGGATGGTACTAGCTCAAATTTTCTCTCTATCCTTGTCGAGCTCACATTCTCGTACTCCCCATAACGCTGAAGGAGGATCCTTTTCCGTCCATATGCATCATCTAGGCGCCCCATGGGAATCATGCTAACCGGGATGCACAATAGGTTGCTGAACAGAGATTTTTTTTTTCCTCGTCTCAGTAACGTCGCTCTCCAAAAATCGACTTTCCCTTGGCAGAGAAAAATATAACGACCAGTTGCTTCGTGTCGTGATTAGTAGCAATGTGACACTGAGAGAAGGAAAGGCTGTCTTAATTTTAAATCATGAATTACATAGACAAACATTTGATGGAGAGAACACCTTTTAAGGTTGAAAGGGGTCGAAAAAGTTGAAAATAGAGGCAGCGAGGGAACACTTGCGCAGGCAGTGGCTACCTACAGTAGAGGCACATGAAAAGCTCAATCCAAAGATTATGCGGTTTGAATAATGCTCTCGCCAACATAGTAGAGGAAATGCTCACCAACTACTGCCGTAAAGAGTCTTTACAGATCCGCCACAAATCTCCTTATGATATCAAACCTCCAGCCGTCAGAGATAATGTCGTATAAGTTGTAGGTGTGCAGGGAGCTTTAGCAACAGGGTCGGTGTCACCGATATCCACAATCAATATCTGGTCATACTTGACATATTTTATCAGACGTTAAGCATATAAATTTAGCTGCAATTTAGAGATCGAATGAGCGTGACTCCGTAGAAGTGGCCTTGTTTTATTGCAGAAAAGGCAAAAAAAGGTAAAAGTTCTTGATATAGCTCAGCTTTAGATACACAATTGTCATCCACGAGTTATGCAGTCGTAGGTAGGTTTGACCAAATGACTAGGGAAAGCTTTTCCATTGCAAAGGGGAATGATTATTCAGATATATAGGTCTCATCATTTTTAGATCATGATCCAACCCTTCAGAGGTATAATCCGTCATGAGAAGAATATAGTTCATCGACGACTCATCTTATAAGGACATGAAAACATCCCATAAGAGCCGTTTTAAAGAACTAACCACTATTAGATAAGATCTCATCTCACTCACCCCTACACCACGATGGATTTCGACTATGACGGATCAGAGTCGGAGGGATTTGAGATGGAGGAGGAGGAGTCGATTTACGACGATGAGGCTGTAATAACCGAATCTTCGGACTCGTTTAAATCCATGAAGCTGAACTACGTCCAGCAGACGATCGATGAGGTAAAAGCATCGCTCATCAGGCAATGCGATTCCATGGATTCTATCCTCAAAATAGGATTGGACGACTGCTTCGCCCTTTTAGTAAACTTTGGCTTCAATAGTGAACGGCTTATGGAAAAATATCTCGATTCTGCTAAAGAGACAAGAATTCTTGGAGGGCTAAGTGAGAAGTCCACAGGAGTCTCACCAAAACTTGTAGAGCCATTGGTAGACTCCTTTTGTATGATATGTGCTGAGGAGAAAAGCCTCGGTTTTAGGCTTTCTCACTGTAATCATCCGTATTGCTGCGATTGCTATGCCCAGTATTGTTACGATAAGCTATCGGACCAGGCAACCCTTCTACTCTGTCCAGAGCCTTCGTGTTCCCTACTTATACGACTGTCCGAGCTGGAGCAATTGAGCAGCTACATTGTGGAACAGGGCGTAGATCTTGGTGGCGAGAAAGAAAAGTTCCAGCTGCAGCTGGAGGCGCCAGAAAAAATAGAGCCTGAGGAAGAGGTGGATTTTTCCGATGAAGAGGAAGGAGAAAAAAGGATTAAGCGTATAGAGCAGACCCACTTGAACCTAGTCAACTATCGATCTCGTAGATTTCAAATTCAAATGCTGAGGGAAGAGTTTGAGAGAAACAGCACACTTTCAAACAAAATGATGACTAATATAGTCAAGCACGTCATATCCACTACAAAGGGCTACAAATGGTGTCCTGCTCCCGATTGCACCGGAGTAGTCAAAGTGTCGCCCTTTGACTCTTCATGTCCTGTATCTACCATATCCGAGTTTGTGGAACACAAGTACGTGCCCATAGTGGAGTGCTCATTCAACCACGCCTTTTGCTTTTACTGCAATTTCGAAAACCACAACCCGGCCGTGTGCTCCGTAGCACAGATGTGGATTCAAAAGTGCAAAGACGATTCGGAAACTGTAAAATGGTTATCGGCAAACACAAAAGAGTGTCCACGGTGCGGCTGTCCCATTGAGAAGAACGGTGGCTGCAACCACATGTCTTGCACGAAATGCCGCTACGATTTTTGCTGGATCTGTCTTGGCGTCTGGGAGAACCATGGGTACTACAACTGTAACAAGTTTAACGAAAAAGAAGCAGAAAAGCTGAAAACCCAGGAAGTTTCAAGAAAGGACCTCTTTAGGTATTTGCATTACTACAATCATTTTATGACTCACGAACAGTCCATGAAGCAGGACAGCGAACTGTGCTCAAAGATGGAGGATAAGATCCAAACCCTGCAAAGCTCGTCTGGTATCTCTTGGATAGAAGCTCAGTTTTATAGCAACTCCATCAACTCTTTGCAAAAAGGCAGACGAAGTTTGAAATGGTCTTTTGCTCTTGTCTACTATCTTGAGAATAACAATGCAAAGCTGATTCTGGAGAACAATCAGTCTTATCTCATGGGAGCGGTCGAAAACCTTAGTAAGCTGTTTGAGGTGACAGACCCGATCGAGATATCCAAGAGAAAGCTGGAGTTTATCAATGCCGCCAACTTTGTTCTTCAGCGACGGAACGCCTTGGAAGACCATGCGGCAGAGGCTACGCGAGATGGTTCTTTAAAGTTCCTGTGATGTTTTTTAGGGGTTTGGCTGGATTTACTGGAATTATGACTGGCTAGTCGTGTGACAATATTTTAGTACGTCGAAACACGCAAGCTGACGAGTGGTACTGTTGAGCATTAATAGAGGGCCATGGAAGGAATCTAGGAGCATCCAGAGAAAAAAACAGCCAAAGTTTCGATCAACCATCCTGGTAGAGCCCTATCGATGAAATGCTCTACGAATAACTTGTTGCCAATGGTTGTTTTACATCTGGTGATGGATTATTTGACGTTGCGGTTTCTCTAATACCAGGCTTTGCATTATAATGGTCGTATAGTTGACTTGCGAGGTCAACCATTGACAAGAAATCTACTCAATGATCCTTAAACTCTCCAAATCCGGATTTAGGATCCGAGGGTCAAGGGATACCATTCAGGCTGGAGCCAGATCCGGGTCTCGAAAATCTTTTAGATTCCGCTTGTATGCAGTTGTCTGCACGGCTCATGCACTCGATACGCACTAGAGTGTAAAATGACAGTTTTAAACAATTCAATTCTTATTCAAACTATGTACATGGATTTCAATATCAAATCAACTCTTTCGTTCATCTGAATATATTGTAATTTCAGTTCATCACTTGTAAAGCGGATAAATCAGCTGCATCGGTTCGCACTCGCTCACGAGCTTATGTACTCTGCTACCTTGCGTATTCCAATGCATTACCTTGCAAAGTAATCCTATTCTTATAGTTCCTTGGTTGAAGTATAGGGCAAGGTTGCTTTTGTTCCCTTATTGTACCTTTCGTGACCAACTGTGTATCTATCCATCTTAATTCTGCGGAGCGACATGTGGTTATCCAAGAAAAAGAAGGGAATACTCCGCTTGGTTATTGCAATCAATGGCACACTTCCTTTTTCTACAACATACACATTAAATCGGACATTGATAACCGTATACACCACCGGATGTGATCTGACAGATCTGGGATTCGGAAAAAACACAAGATGCAGGATGGATTTATCTCAGTGAGTCGGAAAACGATCCCGGGGTCTGTGGGGGCCTTTTTCCGGGTATTTTCTCGCTGTGTTGCCTTACGTGAGAATTTTAGTATCTTGGAGCTAACTCACTCTAATAATGGAAGCCTCCGACCAGAACTTGTCCAAGGAGATTCATTTTACCCATATGGTAATTGCAGGCCAATCCACCTTCTCCTCCCCCCACTGATTATTATGGAACTCCAGGTATCGTGCAATAAGCATATGAGCTGCATGAAGCAGTCAGACAATTCTCGTACAATCCTCTTACATAGAAATACTGATAGCCCATTGATGCTCGATACAGTCTCTTCCTGTAAGACAAACTAGAAGCAGCGGTATACCATACCTCTTTATTGCTTCATAGTGAGCCGTAGGCGTCTGACATGCGTGGTGTAACGTTATTGTATATCCACCTACAGTCTACATCTAACATCGACCAGTAATAATAGTCTTGTGGATTGATTTCTTGAGGGCGGCAGAGGAATATGTAATAAAGTGAGTGAGCTTTTCTTCGAAACCGAGCACACTTTACTATTTTGTTTCACCTTGAAATTTATATGCTTCATTTCATTTGCCGAATGCGATTTATAGCTGCTTTGTAACATGCTGTATTCATGCGTGTATAAAAAAAGCTCGTTCACGTTGGTCAGCTGCTTGATACATATTGAAAGATCTCGTCCGTCCAGTAAAATACGGAGGATCTGCACCGTTGATCAAGGCCTCTTAGACAAGTTGATGACAACACACCTTTTTTACGTCAAGCTGCTGCACATCTATAGTCGCAGCCACAAGAACAACCCTCTTGAAATTGTAATATTATTCATCTACAGTTTATAACCTTCTCAGCTCGGCATCGATAATGTTGACCAAGAATTCTAGCTCCACTTTTTTCCTGGTCTCGTCCACCCAGTCGTTAGCCAGTCTTCTGGACCACCCCTTCAAGCTACTCACTTCCTCGACAGCGTAATCCAGTTCGTTTCTAACGAGGTGGCCGTTAACGCGGGCAATAACACTTTCCAAATCGTTTTCCCCTTCAACCGGAGAGCCAGATTTGGGCATCAGCAGCGAGCCAAATACTTTGGCTGCGAAATGGCCCAGGATACCAGCATTGGGAGGTAACAGAGCCACTGACCTCAGCTCGGGAACAAGAAGCTCCCACCTGGCTATGATTTGCGACTGAGTGAGAACCCCGCCCGTGGATAAAAGATAAGACTCAGATGGGAGAGAGTCCAGGACTGTGTTGATGACTTCGTTTTCCAAGGGGAGACAAAGCCCAACAAGACGAGTGATAGTAGAAGTGAGTTCCACGGGTTTATCGGCAGAGTCTGAGTTTACGAGATGGGTTAGTTTGCTTACAGTGGACTTTACATCGCCCAAACTATTTATATAGTTGACCTTTTTCGCCATCTCCAATTCAAGTTTCTCCATTTCAGCAACCCTAGATTCAAGCGCTTCCAAGTTTTTGAGCTTGGAGTTTCTTTCTCCGTCGATTTTCTCAGAGAGGACCGCGTTGAACTGGTCGATCGCTGATAGTTTATTGTGCAAGATGATGTTTTCCGCTTCTAAAGCGATTTTAGATTTCGTAGACTCCACCTCGCTCACGAGTCTTGCAGAAAATTTGGCCTCAATCTCCTTCTTGGCCTGAGAAAGCTCCGTTAGGAAATTGTCAGACATCTCCACCTGCTGAGCCTGATAACGGGCGGTGAGGTCGTCACGTGTTTTCGCCACCAGCTTGTCGAGCTGCTCAGTCTTTTGCGCAGTGAGTTTGAGGTAGTTTTCGCTGAGAGTGGTGATATTTTGGTGAATTTGCGATACCGCTTTTGAGGCAGAATCCGGAGATGACTCATTAACGGCAGCGATTAGCTCGTTAAGTGAATCTACAGTCCTGTCGACAAATAAGTCACCGCATTTGATGTCTACTAAAGGAATATGAGAGCGAGGCGAGTTTACCGTTTCTGAAGCGGTTTGTTTAACTTTTTCCACAGCTTTGGCAGACTCTTTTTCGAAATGGTCAATTTTTTCCGAGATCACACCCTCCTTAGGCACAGACACCGTTTTTTCCAGTCCGGATAGACGATCTTTCAAGTCGGAAAGCGATTCTCCAAGCAATTCCGAGGTTTCACTTCTTTTCGTCCAAAACCGTTCAGCGGTTTCAAAAGACCACTCTCCGCCGGGAACGTAGTCGAGCCAAATGTCCTGGAATGTGTCACTGTATAAAGAGAGTCCTACGCCGGCTCCGTAAACGGATCCTGTAAGCGCCGATGCCTTGAGGAGAAACCGGGTGAGTGAAAAAGATCTCTTTGGAGGGACAGTGGATTGTAGCCGCGCAAACTGGGTTGCGGACTTTCCACAGCGACTGGCTCCTCGTAGCATGTTGTGATTTTTCACTGCGTGATTGGTTGAAGAGTTGAGCGGTGCACGACATCCGAACATCTTCGAAGCATCTAAGCGGAAGAGATGCGATATTTTTGATGTCTTTGTTGCGACGAATATTATGATGGGCAATCAGTTTAATTGAGCTTCAATTTTCTGAAGGTTTGCTGCTTTCCACAGCTCATGATCCTGGTTCTCTTATCTGTTAATTGCGGCCACCCTGTTATAGATAATTATCGAAGCCCTGAACAGAGTCACGCGTACATCTCTTGAAAACCGTATATATCACACGCCATTTAATGATGGCCGAGTTGCTGTTATATTGTTGAAAGGGTCAATAGATCATCGAAGGATGTAAACTTTGAGAAAGAAAATTGACCGACTTAACTGCGCGGAAACCTCTTTGGCATCTCTTTTCCCGACAAGCTGGGTCTTCAATTGAGAAGGGAGGGCGTAACCCCGGCTTCCCACTCTCAATAGTGACAAAATTGGGGCGTCGTTTTTTTGATGCTGTGACATCGATTCCATTGACCACCGCTATTAAAAGTCAGATTATCCTCGACTGAAGCAAAGGATTCACTGACCGAAAGCTACTAAGAAATTTATTCAGAGCAGTGGCTAGGATAGAGCGCTGCATTGTCATCCCGGAGACAAATTGCTAACGTACTACGCATACTTGAGGAGAAGTATTTTCAGACTGAGATTAGGTTATCCGATACATATTTTGAAGGAGGAGGAGGAAAAGAAGCAACGCGGATCTGTGATGGGGAGTTAAAGTTTGCTGTCCCTCTACTTATTGCCTTATTTGATCAACTACCTCAGAGGCAAGCTATCGAGAGTTATAACACGCGTAAATGATTGTGGAGATACGTCAGTAGACAGTTCTTCCTGGGGTTTAGTATTTACATCAGAGTTACCGTTCTTTGTTGATGCCATGATACACGAGGTTATTGTTGCAAATGTCTATTAGTCCTTAACTAAAAGAGAGTAGCTGTGAGATGAGTGACCAGACACTAGGCCGTTCTGATTGCTGGTTTTTAAAGTTGCACAGTGTAGTGTGCGATCACAAGTCTCTTGATGAAAAGCTGGTCATTGGTTTGATTGTTGAAGATGTATCCAAAGTTGTGGGAACTTGTCTGAATTGTCTTCTCCTCACAGTATGGAAATTGTATCTCTGCCAATCAGCGGGTAAACTCTTTCCTTTATACCAAGACGTCTGCTGCCAATTCCCCATAGAGCATGCGATGTACATGCGTGCGTTGTCTAGAACATAAAATGACTACCTAATTGCAAGTTGTTGTGATGACTGTTGATTTGAGCGAGCCATTACTCTGTGTATATTTCTCACTCTTATATACCAACCGATTCCGTTCATCCGCCACTCCCCCTTTTCCCAACACGCCTCGGATTGCCCAACACGAGGTCTAATCGGGCGTCGATCGCAAATGCATGAGTCGGACTAGAGCCTTCCATTCCAGCATGCCGCGTCGTTGAGCAAACCTTAGCGTGGTCTTACCCATCCGGAGATAAGCGATCCGGCTGCATAAGCTGCACACACGATGAACTGTACATATGTCTATATAATCACGATTGGCTTTAAACCATCCGAGTGGGCTTGGAATTCGTAAGGAGGTTCGGTCGTACACAACAACCTCGACTTTGTCAGTCGGCTGGAGCGGCCAAAGTGGACCTTTTAATTAACTCCCCTTGCATTTCCCTGAGTCTACTGCATGTGCATGCAGTGAGGCAGAACAATAGTGGACTCAATCGTCAATGAATAGCTGCCTAGATCTACATTGCGAATGACAGTTGGCATTCTGCTATATGATGCTTCCCACGGACGGCTTTACGGTATACATGCTGTTTCTTAGTAAAGTGTAGAAATGATATCATATCGATACTCAAATTCCACGACACAAGTCGTACCTAAAATGGAGCTGAGCTAAGTAGTATACAATTCAATGCAAGACATGCTAATAGCTGTTGCAAGATAACTTGATATCCAGGTTCGACACAATAGGACGTGGCATCGCCCACATGGGGATTCGGATTGATCAATATTGATGTACAACCACCGGTCTTGATAGACCTGGAGCGAGCAATATTTGGGTCTATCGGATTCCATATCGTATTCTATGTGTGTTCTCGTTTTGGGCATTTCCAATATGTTTTATGGATATAAAATGTGACCAATCATCCTACTATGGGATTTAAGCTTCACGCTTCTCACTATTCGACGCAGCCAATCTCCTCTGCATTTAAAATCTCTTCTTCATTTAAGTTTCATGCAAGCAATTAACTCTTAACATGTTGCTTTAAATGGATTAACCAATAGGGCGATGAACCAACTGTATTTGATAGGGATTGATGTGGCAAGCATAAAGCTTGGTCAAACTATTATTAGGGACTCTTCATCAGACGCAGCGATCGATCAAACTATCATAGGAGCAAGTTCGCTCTCGGCAACGAACTAAGTGCGGGGAGACTTGTAAACAAGTAACTTTATGCAATCCCCTATAGAGGAGGCCCATTCGAGGAACCCTATTATTTCTCCTCACAGTAACATCTGCAATGCAGCGGAGAACTTCTTATTTAGACTTATACCTTAGGGTCAGTGGGTGCTCAGCCTGACTCTAGAAAATAGGAACACGCATCTACGCAATTCCCTCCCCACTGCTATTAACACGAACCACGTATGGTTTTACCATGTAAGCGCTGTTAATAGTTAATAGTAATCTCATTTACTCGCTGTAATGTTGACAATAATACAGACAGGGTCTAAATAGCTCCTCGTTGTCTCTGCCTTACACGGTCTACTGCATATAGTGCATTAGCAGTGGAGCATTATATTGGGCTTATGCATGAGTAATGACGAATGCTCAGGTGTCATTACTCGGGAAGATGACCTACTGGCTTTATGGTATAAATCTATAATTGTTAATATAATCATTTGTTAGTCACGTTATTGTCGACAATGATTTATGACCTTGCGGAGGCAAGCTACGAATCGTTATGAGAGTTTGATTGAGCCAGGGCGGCTTCCTTCTGTTTCAAGAATGCATTCAGCAGCAGGCTGTAAAGAACGCCCCTTTTCTCTATATTGTCGGAGAAAGTGACGAGCTTACCCGCAAAAAGCATTGAGTGGCGAATGATGAAAGGAAAGATGGTTCATGTTGAGGAGACAATGAGCTCCAATTGCCTTTAGACGGCACGATTGAAAAGCATCTGAAAAGCTGCTGGTTTAAACAAAAAGACGGTTTTAGCTTTCCCCATTGCGTAGAAGCTGAAAAGAAAAAATATGAATGGTTCAGAAAAATCCATGTTACTTAGCTATAGGCCTGATAATTCCATTTCTGTCCAGTTTGTCAAAAATATCCAAAAGCCTTTCCGTTTCTGCCTCCTTCTCTTCAAGGGACATTTCTGTGGAAATGCTCTGTGAATCGCTGCCTCCTGGCTGCATTTCCTGACTTACAACGCTTGACCTTCTCTTGAAAAAATCGGCGGCCAAGGTTTGATACTTTTCCACGATTAAGGGATTCAGGTCCAACCTTTGCAAATCCCGCGGCTCCAAGTTTTCTGAAGCCACTTCTTCAAGCAAGTTCTGAAGCGGAGCCTTCTTATCATTCTGGGCAACTATAGGCAGCCCTAGCAAGTTTACGTACATTTTGTGATCCTGCTGCAAGATGTGGGCGAAAATATCCAAGATCAAATCGTTTAACGTCTTGTCGGATGCATCCTGACCACAGAATCCACGAAGAAAGTGTTTATAGTCTGTTCTTTCGGTGGTAAACGACAAAAGACACACTTCAATCACGAGGAACTTGAGAGGCTCGTTGAAACCTGGTGATGGTTGGTTGTCGGGGAGAAAGTAGTCCCGTACAATCTTGAGATGACGTTCATCCGACGAGTTACAAAGATGGTCTAGAAGAGCCAAAAGCGAGATGAAATCCTGTTCCGAAAAAACCCGTCTATCAGAGCAGTTTATTTGCCCCATGTCGAGCTGCAAGTCATCAATGTCGTTCTGTGTGTTTCTAATTTTGTTCAGCAAACGGCAGCTGCTGGATTCGTTCTTCTCCTTTGCACACATGCGGACAAAATCTAGGTACATGCGGAGGGTTTTCTCGTAAAGCTGACGAGACTCTTTGTGGCTGAAGATGGAGTCAAAATGTTTGACTGGGACGTAAATTAAAAGACGAGCAAAGCTGGTGACGTTTTCGAAAATCTTGCACAAGCTGGCGTCTTGGGTTTGGACGTTGAAAAAATCAGTTTCTGCAAGCTTTTCAAAACATTGGTTCACAATTTTCATCATTGTGAGTAAAACTGACTCATACAGAGGCGGATCCACATCGCGACACATGGATCCATCGTCTCGGTCGTAGTCGTATCGATAAGTGGAAACGATACTATCATAAATCATGTCCTGGTCTACATAATCATTTATGTAGCATCTGCCATTTTTTAGCTTTTCCCAGCAATGAAATTGTGCGCTGCAAAGTTTCATTGTTTCGTGCATGAGGAACAGGAAGTCTTTGTTGTTTATGCCCATTTTCACGGCATCATTGTTGAAAAATTTCCTCGCAAAGTAATTAAAAACCTGGAAACTACGTTTAAGACACTCCATGGTGGCTCTGCGAACCCTCATGTTAAGGTAAGGAGCGTTGCCCTTCTGCGAGTAGTCGTCTTCCAAGTCAACCACCTTGTTGAGCAGCATTACGAACATATAAAAGAGTCTAGCAATGGGGATGAAAAGGGGAGCAGAGTTTAAAACTCGGCAGTCATGGCCATTATGACGATACCACTCGTCATGAGTGACAATCTGGTGCGACATGAATACCAAAAGTTTTACAAGCGAAGTAACGGTCTTACATACAATTGTGGTAAGGTTGCCCACTTCACATGGAATTGGAGATTCATCATTGAACAATTCTTCCAACCCCGCAACGACTAAAGTTTTATCTGTCTTTTCCGCAAAAGCGGTCTCAATTAAGTTGGCTCGTATTCCTTCGTTTATCAAGAGGATGTTTGAGCTAGTAGTAATGACTGATATTTGTAAAGACCGCCAATCACGCCGGTCCAAGCAATCTAGAGTCTGTGAGCACTCTTCAAAGCGGCAGCTATCAAACTGCTTTCTGTAGCTACCTAGCTGGAGTTGAAACCACATCAGCTTGTAAAAAGTGGCAAAGCTGATGGAACGACAAACCTCTACATTCTTGCCCAGAGCCCGTAGTTTTGCCACCAGCACTTGAACAAGATCCAGTTTCGAGTTTTCCCGCGGGCCTTTAACCGTTTCCACAGCTTCTTGTAGCGTTTCTTCAAATGAGGTCTTCATTGTGAATGTATTCGGTCACTTGAAATATATATATATATATTTATTTATGCAAGCTTTTTTTTAGCTTCTGTACATGAAAAGAATCCTTTCCCGAAGGGGAAAAGCTATAGGACCAAAGGAGAGGAAAGCTTAAAGGAGGAAAGTCCTCAGGCCTCAAGGGTTTCCAGATAGGTAGAAGAGATGGGATATCTGTGGGTGATGCATCCCCCCCCACCGCGGATCTAGGCTCGAGGTGAAATTAGTAGCAATCCTTCACTCGCGTTTTATTACATAAAAATATGTACCTTGCCGGCGTCTGCGGTGTATGGGTGCCAGCGTTCTAGGCGTAATAAGGTATATTGCCAAGATTAATTTAACTTGTTCTTGAAGCTTAAATGTAATTTTTTTCGGGATTGCTGCTCAAAGGGTGATGTATTTATAGAAGTGTCGATCGTTGCATAGGAGATCCCTTCAAATCCGAATTTGAAGCCGAAATCAGA
This sequence comes from Citeromyces hawaiiensis, assembly GCA_030567395.1. Classification (NCBI taxonomy): domain Eukaryota; kingdom Fungi; phylum Ascomycota; class Pichiomycetes; order Pichiales; family Pichiaceae; genus Citeromyces; species Citeromyces hawaiiensis. Next base: position 22,479 of record JAJLSF010000304.1, read on the forward strand.
CTATCTCTGCCGCGATGCATATGTGGTTACAAGCTCTATTATTGGCTTTCGTATGTTTTTATGCCCCCCTCAAAGGGCGGCATACTGAGCTTATAACGATTTGAACGTTCTACGAGAGTCCTTTTCCAATATATGGTACATTGAACATCCCACTGGCCCTCAATTTCTCAACTTGACTTCCTTTTGTCCTATTCTGCATCCACAAAAAGTGAGCGGCTAGCCAATCTCGGCGTTTTACGATATGTAGTTGCGACGAAGCGAGTAGCAGGTGCAGGACGAGATGAAAATGCAAACGCACCAAGCGCTCACTGTACATTACTATGGCTATTTATACAGTGATATTGGTTTAAACAGGCTAATGCATGCATACCAAGGAACTGAACCTTTAGTGACAAAGCGAAAGCTGGGAGGAGCCTATAAAGAAGGCAAAAAAAGAGTAAATGGTATACTGGTATTTGCATTGTTTTGACCTATAGATATGGATAAAATAGCTTTTGCTCCGACTGGAAAGGCTGAAATGAGCCCTCTGGAGTCATATCCTGTTTTACTAGCTCTGAGGGAGACGTTCCACCAGACTGATTTATCTCATCGAATACATCGCGCTATTACTTGATGCATCTTTAGTGCTTTTGGATGCACTCTTTGAAAATCATAATTAGCTATTTGTCTTGTATGGCATTGCGTGGGTCATTCACAAAGACGTGAAGTGTCTTTTCATCTTTTTATTTGCTCCTTCGGTTCACGCCTTGACGACCTCACTTGTATAAAGAGGAAAGAGCTAGAACCTAGTTGAGGAGACGCTTATGCGGGAGTTATTTTACAGTTCCTTTATCCACCTCCAAGATGTGACAATGAAATACTCGAAAGTCTCGTATAAATATGAACACTTGTGTAGATTGACGGTACGATGCAGAGAAAAGCAGAGCACACATAAGCCAGAGACTCAAAGAGTACGTCACCTGATCTATTCTGGCTACATGAAATGCTCAATCTTATTCCTAACCATATTTGCGTCCAGACATCATTGACAAAGAACAAAGCCAAAGAGGAATGGCGTGAAGGCTTTACTCTTTGAAGTACAGTGATTGAAATTACCTTGCTCGCTAGGTTAGAGAAGATCAGAGCAAAAGGCTGTTTTAAAGCCTCGAAGAGTTCCACCGTTTTTATCTAATTCTGCGTGCCCATTCATCCTTATCTCTTTTCTCGCTCATCTTTGGGTAAGCTAAACTTATACTTTAGCTTGAAATTTGTTCAACCGTCCGTGATGCCTTTATGCCTATGTAATTTGTCAGATGTATTACCATACACGACGTAATTCCGCCGCCGTATATGCACATGTACACATATGCATATGACGACACCGGTATGAATGAATGAGTTGTTTGATTGGATATTCAGTTATCACCTCACTGTATATGCATGCGACAGCATGTTGGGTATATGAGTGGGTGTATTTCTATGTAGTTTCTTTACAGCCAATTAACGGTTCCCAATACACTTTCCCAGAACTAGTCGTAAGTCGCAACACCTGTCAAATTCCGACATGATTGAGCACTCCCTTTATGTTCAATTATCATATAAATTCAATAGAAGCCATTTGCATTCGCTTGACAAATAACAACTTATGACAGGCCTTTTTAGCAGATGTTTACATCAATATTGTCACCTGCAGAATGCTGTCGCCAATTAAGATATTTTGCCGGCTCTTTGACAGTAATACACAGTGTGAGCAGGTTGTAAATGCCGCTCTATACCCTCCGTAGCGATCCGTCTTGTCTTTGGAGTCTCATGTGGTCTACAAGTCAACGTCCGCATTATCTCGATTTGTCAGAAAAAGTGAATGTTAAAGCGGGTGTAAATCTTTATTAACAGCAATTGTTTGCACGTAATCCGAATTACCTCTTCTCGATATCATAAAGCACGGAAACCTCTCCTTTTAAACCTGCCATGTCTGACAGCTGCCATTTCCTCCTTTACCCAACAAATGCTAAAGTCTAGAGCTCAACAGAGTCTATCCTGCATAGATCACCGTCACACCATTCCTGATAATGCACGTTGCCTCTTATCATGCAGATCTTCTTCTGCCTTGCATAGGTAGCAAGCATGAGGTTTTTTCCACTCTTCCGAGAGGGAGATCTCAGTAGTATAACACTACCTATAACAACTCGAGTAGTACCTCGATATACAATATCACCCGCAGGAGGTTCGGGTTGCCAACTGCAACCTCAGGCCCTTCGGCCTCTGGGGCGGTCATGTTGCGACCCTTGCCCCTTCGCAATATCCTTTGTAGGATTGATCTGCTCCACTGCAGCACGCAATGATGCAAAACAGGAGAACCGATAGATGCTCAGATCGGCTCTCTCTCATAAAGTAGCTTGCGCTTCCTTTATGGAAACAGGCATCGTGCCTCATGAATCCAATCCAGTTTGGTGGACCACAGACTGGCTTTACGGTATAAATCTATTTAGTTGGTAGTATAATACTCACTCTCCAACACGATTAGGTAGAACCGCGTGAGTATCAGTTGAAGGTCAGATTGTAGTCCACAGTGGACTTCTGTAAACCATCATCTGTTATGGTATTGTGTTTGCTTAATGCAGTTACAGCAAACAATGATAGGACATTACTTCAAAATTAGGTCTATGATTGCAAGCTGCTCAACGAGAAAAGAACGTCCTCATCCCCAGGCTAACGTCGATTACGGGGTTTTGCTAGACTTGACGAAACAACCGTCTGTACACTGAAAGTCGTATCAAGATACACCTGAAAGATTAATACAGACACTTCATCTACATTTGATTCCATTATCTGATTGCGTTGATTTACTCAACTAGCTCCGTGTGGTGTGGGTAAGTTTAGAGATAGAATATTCACATAACCCTTGCAAGCGTGGTCTGTCAAGCATCCAAGTTCCCCGGAGGTACAGCAACACAGAAGAACACCATTCCTCTCACATAACCTCTACATTTCCCAGTTGTCGAGATATCGTATCTTCAAGGTCCTACATCCAGCTAAAAAAGCTCTATCTAAATCTACTCGTCACCAAACGATCCACGCCTTCCTCCTCGTACTCCTGCTTGCTCACCCACAGCTGGTGGAAGGTTCCCAGACTGGCGAGAATAGATCCGCCGATCCACGAGCTGTATTTCCTCTCGATCCCGTTGCCGCTGGCGTTTACCCTTATCTTCAGGCCCGGGTTCAAGTAGCACAGCTCTTGGTATAGACGCTCTGTGAGGCCAGGAACAAAAGAGGCGGCGCCGGTTACGATGATGTTGTTGGCGAGCTGTGGTTTTAGATCGATATCGAGCTGCAAAAGTGACCTATGTACAAGCTGGGATAGTCCCGCCATATTTTTAGTGGAGGTTTTCGAATCCACATCCATTTCGTCGAATTCGTCATCCTCTGGGTTTCTTCCGAGAGTTCTTCTTAGCGGGACGTAGTCCTTTGCATGTAATTCTCCAGCGGGAGGCCCCGCCAGTCTATTTATATCACCATCTTCGTTCATTGAAAACCCTGTGAGTTTATCTCTGGCGAATGCGTTCCCCGGCTCAAACAAAGAGTTACCGATCTGTCTTCTTTCCCTTTGAGTCAACGGCACGTTGAGTCCGTTGGGAAGCTCAAAGTATCTCTTGGGACCATCTGCTGCCTCCCTATCAGCGTCCGAGCACTCCACAACGGTTTCCTTCATCTCGTGCAGTACTTTCTCCCGGTGGTACCTATCGAAAGAGGGACTTATATCGAAATCAAATTCTTTGTGCACACAATCGGGCTCTGCATCTTGGGTGTCAACGTACTTTGCATTTTTCGATTTGATCCGGTACTGTGGGTCAACCGTGCATCCTTTGGACTGCACTATTTGGTTCAGCTGTTCTGAGAGAAACCTCCCTGCGTAATGACTGCCTAGAACTTGTCTATGTAGGCAAAGTCCGTCAACCACAGGCGTGATCATCGTCACGTCGTGTCCGATATCCACAATCAGACAGTTGGGACGTCCGTTGGCAAAGGAAATACACGACGGTTGTTTTGCAAGATAGAAGGCACAAAAATTATTTTTTTCAAGCATTAATTCTAGAGCTTTTGATTTGTTTTCGTAAGAGTTGAGCGTGGATTCGGTCATCAAAAGAGGCTGCTCACTGGGCTCAAGCTTTAGTCGCTCAAACATGAACCCACACTGCTCTTCCATCCCGTCCCAGTCAACAACAACGCTGTCTTTCACGGTGGGGGTTATTTCAAAGTTGCCCTTATGAGGAAAGTCCAGAGCGTTTTCGTCAAATTGACGATGCACAACGTCATTCTCTGTAAACTGGCCATACCGCGATGGGAGTACCATACTGGGGAAATCGTACCCGGCGTATCCGAAAGCGGTTCGGTGCGATCCGGGATCTAGAACAACCGCATTGACTTCGTCTGCCCCGTATACTTGAGGGGGAGGTTGTGAAGACATGGTGGGTTCGAGTCTTGGAGGGGGGAGTTTGTGTCGAGCGAGCGACTGAGCGAAAGCGAAGGCGCCTATGATTTATTTAAAAGAGAGGAGCAAACTCTTTCCTTGAATTATAATGGAAAGGTATGCAAGGAGAGAAAAATTTAACTTTGATCACTAATGCGACCGGTAGAGTCATTTTAGGGCATACAATGGCTAGAATTGTTACCACAGCATAAGCTTAGGAGCTTATGATGAAATCCAAAAAATTGATTATTCGGGTGATCACCCCTAGAGCATAGCGTGTTTCTAAAGACACGTTTAAGGTAATATCCAAAATTGGTACCGATCTGTATAGATGGCTTTTGACCGTATGGCATTAATCCAAGTCGGGAAAAGGCAAATTTGCCTCCACTGCTCTCATTAGAATCTGGGTGCTATACAGCAGTAAACATAGCAAACTCTTCTTAAAGACTGGTGAACAACGCACACCCTTTAGTGTCTCTTATACTGGTAGATCTCACAGTTTGCTGTCAATCTGGGATTTTCGAATGGGTGTTCTACAGCGTCTAGATATACAGTATGGAGAGGACGTAAAATGATGCCTTGTGATGAAGCCTTATTCAACAACGAGGGTCATAACAAAGACCATGCTGGGATTGCAAATTGGTCCTCACTCTAAAAGCGAAAAGCCTATTCTCAAATGACGGCCTCATTTGTGGTGATGAAAATGAAAAAGGAGGAGCCTTGAGTTGATTTTCCATCTCCTTATACATCTCCTTTAAGTCCCGATGATCCAACTACCCTCGTTTGTGTGGCGGTAGACATTGGGAGCTCAAAGATTGCCTTGTGATTTGGGACTTTTAATTGTCAGTAGCCGACTTGACAGCCGAACCCACGGTTTATAAAGACTCGTTTATGACATTTTCAATGCTGCGATGACACAAAGGCCGAGCACACATAATTGAGTTCGAGAAAGATCTTCAGACACTTCCAGAGGGTTCCCTCGCAGTAGCCTATTACTGAATGGGCTCAGGTTCGCTCTTATTTCTTCAATCAACGGGAGTGAAATTTCGCATGGAACCGTCGCAGTCTTTCCCCCATCTCCTTTGGACCCGAGTTCGCTCAACGTTGGTCCCTTGATAGCTACCATAGACTATCTGGTAGCAATCTCACCTTTGTTATCTCGGGTAAATAAAGTGGTTTAAGAACGCGAACAAGTCGGAGGTCAAGTCCAGCAAACAGAACACAGTCCAAAGTGCATAAAGCCGGCTTGTTCAATTATCATAGCACAAAGGGGACTCGCTCAAAATGATGCAGGATACACGGGCTATTTGTAGGGGGACGTACATAAAAGATATGCACCTTCATGCACAGATGATGGGTTCATGTAGAGTGTTTCGCTTTGCCACCAGAATTCAAAGGCTGTCGTATATTCTTGAGGAGAGCCTCAGGTGTAATTCAGCTTACCAAGCCTCAGGTATGAATGATGATGGTAGCAGGTCAGTTCACTGACTGTTTGATTACTGAAGGACAATCATCTGTCACTCACAGATACATCGCTTTATGAATTGTCCACCCGATGTAACCAACCCCCACAGTTCTCTAAAAGCCTTTTAATGAGCAGTTGGGCAGTACCGAAAGAAGTGAGGCGAAATGACAGGACACTTAAGCCAGCAAAAGTCCAACCCTTTTACCCAAAATCGACCCAAAGATGATTCAAAATGTATAACTGGCTATATAAGAACTTGGCAGACACACTCAACATGCACACTGCTGAGAATTGTTTGTTGATGGTCTCGCAAGGTCCACGTTTCTCTGACCCACACGCGGACGACGGGCCTTCAACTTTTCCTCTATCGGTAGTCTCTCTGCAATGGCACGGAAAGTGTCCTGAATATTTTCACCATTTTTCGCACTCACTTCGGCAAAAATGAGTCCTGCTTCATCCGCGTACTCTTTTGCGGTTTCAAATTCGATTTGCCTTGATTCTTCTAGATCAAGCTTGTTTCCTACAAGTGCGATCACTATATCTTGGTTTGCCTGTTTTTGGAGCTCTTTGATCCAACTTTTCGCACGGTCTAGCGAGGATGACTGTGTTATATCGTAAACCACCAAGGCGCAGTTGGCGTTCCGATAGTACATTGGGGCAAGCGATTTGTACCTTTCCTGGCCAGCAGTATCCCAAATCTCAAACTTTACAATAGCGGAATCGTTAACCTGGAGGGTTTGAGTGAGAAAGGCGGCTCCAATAGTTGACTCACGGTTCTCATCAAATGAATCTTTTACAAATCTGTGGACAATAGAAGACTGATGTTAGGTTATAGTGGAGGCTGAAATGACTCACTTTTCCAACGGAGCTTTCGCCTGATGTTAGATGATGCGGCTTAAAATTACTTACCCAAAAGAACGAGCTTAAACTGAACTATTTGAGCTTCTTGAGACATATCTCAGATGATGCACGCAAAACTACTTTGTGGTGTATGGGTGTTGATTACGATATCATATTCCCGAGAAGGGCCTGATTTTGTTGCTTGCGTACACCATCAGATCTTTGTGGTTTCATTTTCAGGATTCTTCTGAGATCTTGGAAGGGCTTGTATGCTCTTATGTTTTATATAGGTTTGTATGTGGCCCAGTTATAGCGTAGTATTGTAATCTGGAATGACTGGAAAATCGTCCGTCGTTGTGGCCAAATGAAAGGGATAAACTGTTTGCCGAGCAGTGGCATTCGGCTGTTTCTTGCGGAACCAAGGATGGCAATGATCATTGGCGGAAAGCCAATCTCAATATAGCCACCTTGTCTCTTTGATCGGCAGATGCTTCAAAGTACATCATCAAGGTTAGCAGCGTCATCGCTTGCTGCTTGCAAAATGATTTGCAGAGATTAGCTAGTCCCGTGAGCCTACGTCGTGTCACGGTGTAGTCACTTAGATCCAGTGGGTTATCTTCAGTGGCATTTGAGAAGCCTCCATGGGCAGGTATACCGTACTATCTACGCAAAGCGTAGAAGTTTCTGACTGAAACGTCCTTGCAAGAAAAAAGATATTTGCTTTCCTTTTATGAACAGGTGATTTAAATACTTTCCCCGGGACTCTCTGCAGGGGTTGAAAGAAAGACCTGTGTCTTTACCGTCTTTTAAACTGTTTTTGAAACTGTTCACCGTTTCTTGCCATCCACGTAGGTTCGATTAGGTCGGCGAAGCCATTGGATCCACCTGGTCGGGGTCAAAGCATCCGGAAGAATTACGCAATATGTTCTGAAAGCTTCCACAGGAGACAGAGACGCGTATAAAGTGAATCTTCATACTGAGTGTACAGATATTCTCAAAGCCAAGTTGTGAATAAGAAATAGCGGATCTATGTGTCTCGGGGGCAATAGAGAAAGAAAGGCAAGGTCTGACCCTGTGGCTGGGTGAAGAAATTGAGGTATAAGTTGATTAAGCGAGGCTAATTGGCGACTGCGCAAGTATCAGGCGGCATTGGCAGTAAGTGTACGCTCGAGAGAAAAAGTTTGGGTTGGCTCTACATCAAAACCTTTTGACGGAATCGACAACCTCTACAAAAGCGCACAACTCTGTGGGGACAAATCTGCAATGCTGACGTAGATCACACTTCCGCACACCGTATGTGGTTTCTTCTAACTATGTCCGCAATGATATTGTGAAACAGTCAATTAGTATATACAAGCTTTAGCTACTCTTCGATCTTGGCCAGAATGTCCCTGTCAGTGAACAAAAGGTACTCCTCTTCTCCCACTTTAATGGGGGAGCCACCGAAAGATGGGATCAGCACTTTGTCCCCGGCTTTCACAACGGTGGGAACCAGTTGGCCCTTTTCATCGGTAAAACCAGGACCGGTGGATATAACTGTACCCTGGTTGAGTTTTTCCAAATTTTTCTCGGGAATATAGATCCCGGAAGAGGTTTTGGCAGCAGCTTTGGCTCTTTGGATGAGCACTCTGTTCATCAGAGGTTTGAGAGAGGCGGCTGATTTCAAGAGACCGGACTGCATTATGTTAGACGAATTGTGGGGAAAAAGAGACTCACCATTTTTTGGTTGGTTTTGATATATGGTGTGCGGATGACTATGGAATTTTCCAGATTTTGGGAAAGTGGTTTTTTACCCTCAAAGTTTTGCATTTTCCAGGTTAGCCCTCATGCCGGTTTGAACCTGGCGAAGAGACGATTGATGGAATGACGAAGTAGTGAAAAGGTTTCGGATCACCTCATTGTGTCGCCTCCATGATTGTCAAAGCTTTTTTCTCTGACTCAGGTATCCCTTCTTTAAAGATGACAATAACTCAGCTGCTGAGACTGTTTTGCTAGAGCTGTTCTGAGGTCTCGCTAAGAACATTCGAGAGAGTACTCATAAAGTCCTAGGCAAAAATACGGGCCTATAAACCTCTCCCGTGAAGCATTGCAAGTCCAAGATGCTGATGAGGTGCTGCTCTTGAGCTCTCAGATCAAGAGTCGGTAATAATTGATGTTCTAACTTTTTCACTCTGCGTATCTGAAAAAACATGAAAAAACCTAAATCTATGAAAATGTGGCAGTTTCCACGATGATTGAACTGCTCCATTGAGCTTACGATAGAATCGTCCGAATGCATGATAAAATTGAGACACTTGATTATAACCATCTCCCTCAAAGGTTCTTTATCGCCCTTTGCAGAATGCGCTTCTCTCCCAGAATAATCGTATAGACTTTAGCCCTCTGCAAGCTCAGCCCTTTCTTTTTCAGCTTCTCCACATAGTCCCTAACTTTGGTATTGCTGTCATTGTACTGCTCCATTCTCTTGTCACACCAGTCTTTGAGAATACTTTTCGCTTTCAGATTGGGCTTTTTCGACAGCTGCTCGAGTCTTCCTGGTAGAAAATCTTCCGCTAGAGTGACCAAACCTTCAGCCTCCTCTACAGACATGCTCAATACATTAGCTAAAGCAATACACGATGGAGAGAACCGGCCTCGGCTATCTATGGAGAGGTCGAGTTCCCAGGATATTTCTTCATCTTCGTCATCACACTCATCCTCACATTCATCGTCGTCACAGCAGCCTTGTTTGTCGCTGTCTTTGAAAGCAGAAAAGCCTCTATTCTCCCACCATGTGTATCCCTCTGCGTAAAGACCACTTTTTCTCATTCTAATGGCCTGAATACCCAAAGTCACATAGTCGCAAGGGTTATCCGGGTACACAAACCCATAACGGGAGAGTAAGATTGGGTTGGAGAGGTTCCCGTAGGTATTGAGGATTTCCTGATTCTTCGCGACCCTTTGTGTGAGTACAATGTCACAGCACTCGTCTGGATCTGCAAAAGACTCTTCATCCCATTCATCATCTGAGCCAGCTTCGGAGTTTTTATCTTGTTCCTCGGGATCTCCTTTCTCGATTTCGGCAATCATCTCCATAGTAAGTTCTTGTGCTTCATCATCCGCCCCGAAAACTCCATCATCCATCTCCTTCTCACTATCGCTGATGCGCATCTCGTCTAACGAGTCAATATCGTCAACCTCCATCTCGCTATCTGGTGGACCATACTCGATGTGGCCACATTCGTCGCTGCGGCCACAAAACGGACAAACGTCGCCAATGGTTTCAAAGTGTACATCTTCTTGTCCCGGGGAAGTATGATTGAATAAATCAGCACCAGGAACGAGTGCAACCTGGTGAAACGAGTCTATTTCGAAGCTTCTAGAAGCAATAGCACCCGATATAGCTGCAAAATGCATAAACTTTTGCGCTTCGTCATTAGACACATCCAATTCGAATGGAATAGGCAGTATATTGCTATTTTCTTGAGCAAACGTTACACATTGTAGGAAAATCTGCTGCGTTTCTGCGGCATCAGTAACACCCAGTATATCAGCCTCTGTTCCTTTCAACATATCCTTGATCGATTGATCCCACAAAAAAGGGGGAGCTAACAATTTACCGTTGGAAGAATGGTAATCTATAGACTGAATGTAGCGAAACCAAGGTGATTTTTCACCAAGTGACTTTTCGTAAATAAACGATAGAACCAGTGCATGAGATCCACTGATTTCAGAATCGTAGAGCAAATTCGAGATACACGAAGTCCTCCCACTCAAAATCGAGGACTTGGGGACCCGCAATAGAAGAGAATCCTGTTCTAGATTCGGGTTTAGCTTTCTTTTGGCAAAAGCTCCCACCCCACCTAATGGAGATTTTTTCAGCACAAAAGCATCTGATAAGAAAGATTTGTTTGCTGGATCCTCAAACCACTCACAAAGCTGAGATATATGCTGAGTCGATGCCATCAAAGGGTGTAAAATTCTGTATATATATATATATATTGAATCATCAAAATCACACAGGCTCGTAGTCTGCCGTAGATCTCCATAGAGAGTATATCAAAGAGGTGAATTAATCTTGTTTGAATATAGAGGTCGATAACAGACGACTAGGTAAGCATCAAAAGATGAGTTTGTCTGCTGGTGCAAAGGTAATCCGGGCACGATTATCGGACGATAAATCAAACGACTTGTGTTGGCTTGATACACGAATCTAGTAGAGGAAATCAATCAGACAAGGCAACTATTGTTGACGACACTTAAAGTAGGTATTACTATTGGTCATTACTTGCAGTAGCTCTAGCTCCACTTGATAAACATTGAACAGACACGTATTGGGCTGTGTGGAATTATAGAGGAGCTCTCCTGATAGTATCAACAGTACTTATACTGCAAATATACATCATGCATGGCCACACTGCGGTGTGGTTCATCATTGGTTAATGGTCCTAGAGTAAGGTACATTGAGCCGTTATACTCGATAGTTAAATCATCAGAAGCTGCAGATGTGTGTATCTGCTGACAATTAAGGTACTAAGCGGACTCACTCCGTGGCTATTTCTCCTGTACATGAACGATATGCCGCAATAGCTTCAACTTGATCTTCTAACAACTTATCTCATCATTGATACGGCATGATATTTCTTGACGTAGGAGGTTTAATTCGCCAACGTCGCCTTGGATCGTATCGGGTCTGGTGATATCATTGTTAGTGGTCATACTTAGATTTACCGCAAAAATGTTAATTTTTTGCTAATGAGTTTATTATTCTCTCACTGTCCCAATAAATGGGCAGAACTCCAATTATATACTACCAAGTTGCCGAGCTGCCAATTTTTCCTCCGTTATGCAATCCTATGCATGAGACGTTATTTGGAACCAATAGTATTGGTCCAAATCCTATTTCATGGGCACCGAGTCATTGATTCTGACTTGGACCTAAATTACTGCAAATGCAGCGTGCCTGCCAGAGTTTTCTGTGCCAGAACTTCGGCGTCAACCTATTGTAGTCGACCTAAATTAATACGGAGGAGATTCAAGTTCATGAGTTATATGAACCCAGGCCTCAGTGGCCTGTGGAGCGGTCTGGTTTGCGACTCTCTACTCCTCATACATTGCAGTGCATATGCATGGTCTACTGCATGATGCAGTGGAGCATGGTGTACGCCGAAGGAAGACTATGCTCATTGTCGTCCTTCAAGGAAACTGACTATTTCCGCCATTCTTGCTTCCGTGGAAGATGGTGTTGTACCATTGCTTCTCCCATCCGAATTTTACGGAGTGACTAACTGGATTTGTAGTATAATGCTGTTTTGGCGTTAGTACTGTTATAGATACTTACTCCTATGCTGACAATATTAGTACATGTTGATATTGACCTGTACCCACAGATATTTCTTCCATCGTGTCCTCTAGAAAAAATCGTAACCCCGATATATACCCTAGATGGGGAATAAATTCACCCTCTTCTCATCAAGCCCTGCCTCAGCGTCTTGGTCTGTGTGCTCGTTTCAGCTTCCATAGAATGCACGATGTACTCATTTCAAAGAAAACTCCTTGTGCTGATTATCTGTCGTCTCTCAAAAAGACGCGGTCTACTCTTCTAGAATGCCGAAATTAATAATACATTGATAAGAAATAAACTATTTGAGGGGCTTGACATTCGCAGCAAAATATCCCTCGTTGATAATGTTTCCCCTGGGATAATACTCGCACGCAATATATAATCCCCATCCGTCTTCACTGCAGTCCTTGTAACCGCATCCGACTTCGGTGGTGGAAGCCCAGACAAGCTGGGTAAAGTGACCGGTTGAATGGGAAAACCCGGGATTGCTGTAGTCATAGTCTTCAATCTCGTCGTACCACGCATCAACAGCGCCTTTTGCTGAGTATCCATAAGCCAGGTTTTCCCCGTATTGTCCGCCAGAATGCGATATTGATGATGAGGAGCAGCTAAAGTTGTCTGCATAGGCTTGGGCGTATTCGGCCAGCTCGTTGCTCCATGATACTGGATTGGTGTCTCTGTGAAGCGATCTCTTTTGGTTTGTTTCATCGAGCATGACCTGGTCAATATTTGAGAGGCCTAAAGATGTAGCTGATGTGGTTGAGCTCGTTGTGGAAGTGGTTGATATCGATGTACTGGAAGACGAACTGGTGGTTGTCTCCGATGTACTGGAAGATGAACTGGTGGTTGATTCTGATGTACTGGAAGACGAACTAGTGGTTGTTTCCGATGTACTGGAAGACGAACTGGTGGTTGATTCTGATGTACTGGAAGACGAACTAGTGGTTGTTTCCGATGTACTGGAAGACGAACTGGTGGTGGATGCGGTGTCTGTAGCTGTCACACTCGTCTGATAAACGAAACCAGCACTCAAGTCAAGGTTATGCGATGTGATTGCCGCGGTTGGACTGACGTTGACACTGGTTGGCCTAACCACACTCGATGTGATTATATCCGCTGATGATTCCGTTTGAGAGGGGAACATCAAAGCAAATTCTTCCGGTGAGAGCAAAACCGTTCTGGTGCTCGTTTCTGTGACGGTAACGTAGTTGACTTTGCAACTTTCAGCAGCAGAGATGGAAGCGCCTATTATGGTTCCTAGAGCGAGAGTATTGAGTAGTTTCATTGAAAACGAGTGTAAAGGTTCGGTGAGTCCAAGCGGAGCGTGCTTATTTTATAGCTTTCTCTCCCGCCATGCTCCGATATGCTATCATCCTTGACATGCATAAATTAACCCTTGTATACGTGCATGAAAACACGCATTTGTGCATAAACGGTGCTACCAACACATGTTTGAAAGCGCGTTTTTGGAGACAAATGAGTGATTTCCAGCTCTCCGATCACCCATATCCCTTTAAGCGTTTGACACAGAGTGATTTGAACTCTTAGGGAACGCTTTGCTAGGTTGCGTGATTAGCGCATATGCAACAACCTGCACATCGTATACCGCTACCCAGAACTCTCGGGCAAAGTTGGGCATTTCAATCCAGTAAGACAGCTCAAAGAGTCAAAGCTACTGCTATTGTCTCAGTAAGCACTCACGTGCAGTTTCGGCTCAAAAATCAACCGCTCATATTGGTTGGTGGCCCAACTGCACAGCGGCCGACCTGCATATGCACGACGTCAGGGGTGGCAGGTACATTTCCCAACGAATAACGTGGGCAAAAAAACAGAATTTGCACACCACCAGAAGCTGTATACGGGAGAGAGACAAGCCATTTTTTGAAAATATTTTGAAATGCATTTTTTAACCCTTTTTAACCTATATACCTAAAACTAACCGAGAAATCTATTCTTGAACATTTTGTGGGAAACGACCAATAACGTTACCTGGCCTCTCGTAAGAACAGATGATGTACCTACCGGTGGATCCACCACAGTCTTTGTAAGCGCAACCGAGCTTGGTGGTGTCCTTCCAGACAACCTGAGTAAAGTGACCGGTGGCCTCGTTGAAACCTGGGTTTGAGAAATCATATTCTTCGATTTCGTCGTACCAAGCATCAAGGGCACTAGTAGCAGAGTTGTAACCAACAGCAAGGTTCTCACCGTATTGTCCGCCAGAATGTGTGAGACTTCCGGAACAAGAGTATTGGTCAGCATAGTCCTGAGCATACTTCTCGAGCTCATCATCCCATGATAAGGACTGAGCGCCGTGTTGAGATCTCTTGTCGTTGTGTTGGCTGAGCATTTCATCAGCGAAGGATGACGATCCAGAGGAGGAAGATCCAGTGGAGGAAGATCCGCTTTGGGACGATGTGCTTGATGGTTCCTCGCTTGAGGATGTAGAAGAAGGAGTGAAAGTTGCGTCAGCAGTTTGTCCGGCAACCTGAGCAGTAACAACTCTGGTGACGGTTACTTGCAAAGGAGCAGCGGAAGCGGCAGCGGCCAAAAGCGATAAAGCGACGGTGAATGAAAGTTGCATCTTAATGAAAGTGTTTCAAAGGAGTGAAAGTTGTTTGATGGTTTTTGATGGGAATTTGGCCTCTTTAAATATCAAACATTTTTCAGGCACGTTTGCAGATATATGCAATAAGGGGTAACGCGCATAAAAGTCTAGATGGTTTAAGCGCGAATCGCGCAGGTTGTCCATTAAGGTTTGGCCGTTTCGCGCAAGATATAGTTTCAACGGCCGATGTAAGCGAAACCCTAATTTGAGTAGTTTTTCCGTCGATTTATTGCGGATTTTAAAAGAGTTCAAACAGCGGCAAAGGGTCGGTGTATGGTGTGTGAATGTTTCCAGAAGCGATGTTACGCGCCACCTCATCCCTTTCGCTAATAGCGAAACAATCCATTCTTCTGCATGACGCTGCGCCACTTGCATGAAAAAGAAACTTCGGGGATCTGGACCGGAAAAAAAAAAAAGAAATGTTGATTCAAAATGACATCACGCTTCCAGGCCTCTTGTCCAGAACATGGATTTCTTTTTCTGGCGCCTACGATTCCAGGCGTCATTCTATGAAACAAGGTGTCTAGTCCGCCAAGCAAGGTGTCTAGTCCACCAAACTAGGCTTCTAGACCACGAAGCCAAGACACCTAGACGAAGCCGAGGATCATATGCATTCGGTAGCTAGTGTCAGTACACTACAGGCCACGGTCATAAATATGAATCATACTCAGCCTGTAGCAAGATATAGGAATGTAGGTACAACTAACCACCAAGCTGATTTGTGAGACCCGCCTAGCTACTCCAATTCTTCTCTACTCCACCTCTTTCTTCTCCAGTCATTCTCTTTGCGTTCTTCCGCGCTCCCACCTTTCCCGCTCCATTAATCTTCTTCACTGACATCCTCATCGTCAAAGTCTACATTTTCTATCTCTCTCGCCAGCTCCTCGCCGAATTCCTCTTCGGCGTCGCTTACCTGGGGAACGACGGAAACGAGTTCTGCCATACTTTTCGGGCGAGGCTTTTGCGATTCATGAGACTCTTTATGTCCCTTTGCCTCCGCTTTGAAAGATTGCATTTTCAAAGGCTCCTCCATTTTAATTGGTTCCGGTTCGGGAGATTCCTCAATTTCAAACTCAAACTCAGATCCCGCCTTCATCACACCTCCATTATTTGGGTCCTTGTTCACCTTTTCCAGTTCGTTCAATTGCCGCTGCAGCTTCTCTGGGTTTCTGGACTTGTTCAGCTTGATCATTCCTTTCAGCTTTTTCAGCCTAAATTTGGCTGCCACGTCGTCATACATAAGAACATACTCAGATGCGTTGGTAGAAGGAGGATTAGAGGACCTGCCTTCAAACATAATAGGCTGAGCACTTTGATTCGACTCCGTTTTCAAAATGTACTCATCTATGCGGTCATTTACGTGATGAGATCGAACAATTTCAAAAGGGCGGTCCTTGTCTATCGAATCGGGCTGAAAAGAGTCTTTTATTAGTGGGTTTAAACTCAAATTCACTTACACCGTATACCAAACGTATCGTCCTGATCTTCGGAACCAAGGTATATTTGTGATACATCTATCTCATACTCTCCATCGGGGATTTTCGAACGTTTTGGTGGCATTCTTCATATACATAGATTGTTGTGCCACACACTACCCACGTAATGCCCTCAATCTTTGAGCTAATTTATCTTCTTGTTCTTCAGTGACATTGACTTTAGAAGACAATTCTTCCAAATTGCCCACATTTGTCTCGTTGAGGTTCTGCTTCACTTCCAGCCCAGCCTCATCTGCCACTTGGTTCATAAGCAGATCCACTTGTTCTTGTGGCTGCTGAACTGCATTAACGTCCTGCGTAACATTCTCATAGTACTTTGTAGTATTGTCCAAATCTTCAAACTGCTGTTCGAATTTGTCCATAACCATAGAGATCCTTTCCAAATTCATGGATTGAAGAGCTTTGTCCATTCCTCCAATTACGCCGGTCATACTACCGCTAACGGAACGCATAGTGATAGCAGTCTGGACACGCGATGCTACTGCATCCAGTCTAGAAGAAAGTCTCAAGAGATTCACCTTTTCGGTGGATTTCCGTATAGCATTCTCGGCATACAGTTGGGCAATATCGTTATTCCCCTGAAGCATGGCCTTTTTCACCTTGTTCTTTTCCTTTTTTTCATCTTTATCGGCCTTTGACGCCTGTCTTGATAGTTGCTTTGCAGTAAACTTGAGCTGAAAGAGTGATTTTTCTAGTCCTGACATCTTATCTGTACGTGTGCAAAACCGTACACCTATTATTGCACCCTGACCACGAGATATCGTGTTGCCTATAAGTCATTCAGTACACCCTCTTCCGTCTTGTATTTCCGGACGCTTGCCCCTCTTGATCAAAGTTTCCTTAGTCAGCTTTACCCTGCCTTAACGATTCACTAGAAACGGAAGGGTTGTAGTATGGCAAAAAAGTCCATACAAACAGTAGCACGGTTCTGGCTCATTCTAATCAATAGGCTCCTTAATTTTCATGAACAAATGTCTTCGGTATGCCCTGAATAGAATAGACGGTCTGGGGCACTCCTAACCCCAGCGCATATCGATACAATCACAAGCACGCAACCAATTAACGGCTCACAATCGAACTTGTCTGAGACCGCGGTTTCATTACCTGGTGTGGGTTTAGAGAAATTCATCTGACAATGATGGTACGAAAGGTGTGCCCATTTAGTCTCTTGATGAAATTCGTCCAGGGAATTCTAAATGTACAGAGTCTATATCCACATCGAGGGTCAATGGTTCATCGAGAAACAGGAAAGGTACACAATGGGACGGAATGTTGGCCAAGACGATCTCCCGGATCTGGTGACCATCAAGCATAATGCCTTTAATGACTTAATAGTAGATGGATCTCTCCTACATGGAGTGGATCAACTTAACGTACACAATCCATCCCGATGTTGAAATCGACTACGAAGATCTCTTCAAAGATAAATCAGCTCTTATTGTGGTAGGATAAAATCAATAATTGACTTTCCTTCTCATGGTGGGGTCCTCCTCTATTTCTTGGTGATCCTGACTTTTGAAACCATACCTTGGACATATCTCGATGGATGATTTCCTAGAGTTTAGTTGGCAACGATTCCAGTCTCTTTCTACAATTAAAAGTGGGAACCGAAGAAGAAGCGAGGCTGCCGATTGACAAGATCAGGTGCCCCTTTCTTTTGAATTAGCAGACAAGGGGAGGATACAACTTCTGCTTGGTAGTGCTGTAAGCTCTGTAAGAACAGACGTTCTAGATGAAGCCTTTCCGTCATCTGTACATGAACGTGCATATCGTTCATGCGCGTCACAGTATAAATAGCATGCATCTCAATGAGACGGAATATACCTTAGTGCCATAATTATAGGTCTCTGATCATGTAAAGCTTAGGTCACAATGAGTCACGGAAAGAGCCAAGAGCTGCCCTTTTCTGCCACTTGGCAACTCAGCAATAGCTTAGGTGTGTAACATTCAAATCATTCAATATTAAATTACATCTCTATATTGTTCTTGCTTTATCCTCTTTTCGTCGTTGCCTATTTCGTTAGTTGGGCTGGATCGCTTTGCCGACTCTGGGTCATCCACGGTCACCTCTCTGAGCTTTTTCTGTAACTCAACTTCTCTGCGTTTGGCCGCCTGCTCCATAGCTTCAAGCTCCATTATACGAGTGCGGTACAGGTCGTTCACCAACTCCAGCTCGCTGATCCTTGTCTTGAGCTCATTCGGGTCGTCTGAGTGAGACGACACAGATCGAGACATGGGCGGAGTGGAAGAGTCTTTCTTGCCCAGCTGAAGAAGTGGACGCACGCTTGGGAGCTGGTGGTCGGAAGGATCCTGGCTGATGTTAAGACTCGGAATCGAAGAGGTTTTCGAAGGATGGCTCAAGCAAAACTGAGGTCCAAACGATGGAGACTGTCCCACTGAGTCTTTATCCTGTAAGGAAGTGAGCGAAGGTGTTTGTAAAGCCGAAGCTGGCGAGAATGGTTTAGAAGATTCTTGATTCGCCAGATTCTCCAAAGCACCAGCTGCTGCATTCACAAGAGCCAAGTTGTTAGAGGTTGAAGCTGCCGAGTTTAAATTTAAAAGCGTGGGAGCGCTTCCGTTTAAGGAACCTCGTTCACTCGACTGCGAAGGGTTGAATTTCGGTGTAGCGGAACTCAAAAGAAGCGGCGAGGTTATCGTTGTCAAATTATTGTTGAACTGCGCCGGCGTCGATGACGGATAGTGTAAAGGCTGCACAAGATGGTGCTGCGAAGGGTGTATGAATTTCTGAGTCTGCTGCTGCTGCTGCTGCTGCTGCCGGGGAAGTAAGGGAAGCAGAGCGGGTGAGTTGGAAGGCTCCAGGCGAGGAGAAGAGGTGAATTTTACCGGTTTTGAGGGCTTATACTGTTTAGGAGAAAACTTTTGACTCTTGCAAGGTGCAACACTTTCCTTCGCCTTTAACTCGGGAGTATTCGGGTGAGACTTGCCACTGTTTTTAACTCGGTTACGACTCTTGATCACATCCGTCTTCAAACTAATGGGACGGGGACGACCGTGTAATTTAAGGAAAAGACCACACGCATTGCACAAAACTTGTCCCGTTTCGTCTCTTCGCCATAACGGAGTTGTCTGCGTCTTACAATTTCGACATACCGGTGTGGAAATGTTCATCTTTGATGAGGGCAAGTCCTTATCCTTTTCGATCTTGTTGACAGAAGATGAACGCTGTTCTTGATGACCAATACCATGCGGATCCTGGTGGAAGACATATCCTCTGCTTTGCTGTATCGGAGGAAGTGGAGCAGGTGCGTTCGACATTGATTCAAAGAGCGTTGTTTTTTTTTGTTTTTTTTTTTTTTTCAACGTTGTAGATAAGATAATAAAATTTTTCAAAATGGCAGATGCGGTCAAAAAGATGGGTTATCCGAGTGGTGCATGGATGTGCGGAGGGAGAGGCGGTGTACGGAAGAAACGCCATTGGGTGTAAGATGTTTTCGAAACCCCAATTCAAACGTATCAGCGCTCTCGAATTCCGTTGTCCCAAGACTCTATGCCTCATCCTCACCACATATTTCTATTCACGTCTCAGTGGCAAAAGAATATCCACAAAAGACGTATTGAGAAATCAAAGACGGTAGATGATCCTCCATCACTCCTACAATTTTCTCTTGCCTAAAATACTATTAGCTGCACGAGAGAGGAACAGATGGTTCCGGGATATAAGGAGGTGCGAACTTTCCAACTCCTGCTGAATCTGCCTCGTCCGAGCATTTTCCTTCCAATAGCGAAACATGTGCTTCAAAGCAGTCAAAAATCTACCTTAAGAACCTCAGTTGCCCTTCTCTCACATATCGCTAAGGCAGGCTCAAAATTCTGTGACCAACAATAATAACCAATGTCACAGCAGAAGCAAGCAAAAGGCTGGAGCCAAAGGCTTTCACCCAAAACTTCCCAATTAAAGACTGAGCTTGTCGCAAAGGCTCTCCGCTCAATTGTGTTGGTCAACTTTCCTTCTGTTGTGTACGTCCTACGTTGCGTATCCATTGACCCTTGGAAAAAAGCCACATTTCTTTCGCCATGACTTGTACGTGGCTGCTTCAAGAACTGTCCCCCACAAGAGGTAGAAGAGAAATCGGATATTCAGAAAGCAGTAGTTGAACTGAAAAAACTTCTGAGACTAGAGTCTGCTATGTATTTGCTCCTATGTAAAGTATATCTCACAGACTAATCTTCACCCCTATAAGAATCGCCGCAACCAGAAATCATTGGGTGGATGTGTGTACACCTTGAGTGACAGATACCTCAATTGTCACTCGGCGAACCATGTGTCTAAAAGTACTTCTGTGTCAGAATTCATCACTGTATTCTTTAATGAGCTCTTTTCACCTCTCCTCCACATGATGGCAAAGAAATCAACCCACCTCCGCGTCATCACTGAGTGGTTCATCAGCAAATACGTCAAAATCTTGTATTATGCCTTCCAATATACTACCCACAGCTAATCGAAGCTTTCCCACAAGATCATTTCTAAAATCGTATGCTGCTGAGGAATGTCTTAGAAAAGGCATCACATCAAAATAAGAGAATCTTCAGTCGATGACTACAGGTGATAAAGTTCTGACGCAGTTGCTTTTTCCTTCTTGGCCAGTAAACAATGTTTAAAGATAATATGGAGCCAGAGAAATAAATTCAATCTAGCAGTATCCTTCGTCACTACTAACGTTGACTTTTCGCCAACAAAATCGATTAAACTCAACAAAAAAGGGAGAAGGGCCTCCACTATCCTTGATGGGAATGAAATACAATGATGTCTGTGTTTAAATAGAGGAATATGAGGAGGCTGCCACCATAATTAGATAAAGACTAAACCGGATTTTATCCACATATTCTAGCGCCGCCAGATTACCCTCTAGTTACAAGGATTCATGCGCGCAATATGCCGCCTCGTGTTTTTCATCGAATAATTATACGAGAGGCAGCTCTACCTGAATCTAATTATTGGATGCCTCCGACGGATCTCCCCAAAGGAGATTCAGATCAGCCGCAGGCCAATCCTGTCTTCCTATGGAAGTATACTCGATAAAATTATGTTACCCGCGCATGATGCTCTAACAATATGCGGTAGACTGCATGAAGCAGTGCAGCTATCTGGATTTACGCTACGAAAGCTAACGAATCGAATCAGACTCCTTCCGTAGATCCACCAACTGTTGTCACTACATAGAAGCAGGTATTAGTATATCGCTTTGCTTCCTGTCCAGTATTTTATTGCATTCCTTATTGCATACAAGCTATATTATTAGGCTTAGTTCGCTAAACCTAACGTATTACATTCTTACACTTTAGGGGTTCCAAGACTTTTCTCTCATGATTTGTCTCAGCTGAGAGTGAGAGTGTTGCTAGTTCTTGGAACGACATTTTACATTTAGTCTCACGTGTCCGAAACAGCCTCTCCGGTGATCCCCGAAAACCCTACATCTTCAATAGTGGCTCATCGCTACGCATTGTTATCAAGATAAGGAGCCACCTTGCATCCTTTTCATTTCATGTTTCTTTACAATTGAAAACACGATCACTTGCGCCTTGTTTACCTTTATTACATCACTACACCTTCAATATGACAGAAAGCCAGCACTCATACGAAGGCCCGTCTCTTGATGAGCCGGAGGTGATGCCTAACAAGTTTGCATGGCTGCGGGATATTCTCGATCACGAGGACACCGGTCGTAAACAGAGTCGATACTCTCCACAAAAGGAAAAATCACGCTCTGAGCCACGGCCTTTTGACAAGGAGGAGAAGTGGAATTTGAAAAGCGTTTTGCCATCGTTTAAAAAACCAGTCGCTACCGCCAGAGATAAGCAGAGAAATTTGAATGAGCTAACGAACCTGACAAAGAACGAAGTGGAAGTGGACGAGGAAACGCAGGTACGCGCTGAAGTGCTTATATCTTCATTTGTGTCTGGATGCCCTGCGGCTCTTGTGGCTGGAAGCATGTTTTTAAAGGACCACAACGAGGTGAGAAGAGCTCCTCTTCTTTTAACGTTACTAGGGTTCAAAATTCACGACGTTACTGATAAACAGACCCGCAAAAGAGAGTATAGACTTGACCTGGAGTATGGGGTCGGGCCGGAACGGCTAAAGTGGACCGTCTACAAAAGCTATAGGGATTTTGAGAAACTGAATGCCTCTCTGAGATATAGGCACCCGGGAGTGAGGGGTGATCGTAACGTGGAGATGCCAAAGTTCCCCAAAATGGAACACCGACTGTTGTCGAACTGGCGGGAGGGACGAGACCATCTGGGGACCCACCACTCGGGAAACCATATCCGGGATGAAGTAGTGTCATTGTCATCTTCTGAGCACTTTGTCAAAGAAACGTTCGAAGAATATTTGGAGAGACTGGAAAAGTATATTGGAGAACTGTTGATAGTTTTGAGCCTTCGGCCACAGTCAAACCGGATATTCTCGTTTTTCGAGCTCTCCCCCATTGGGGTTTTGCTGGGATCCGAGTCCGGGTACCAGGGTAGACAGGGTTACATCTTCAACCGAACTCGATCCAACAAGCAAGGATGGCGAGTGGGCCACTTGAAAGCTTCAGAGATCAGCGCGATGGTGAAACGCCACACTCCAAAGTGGCTCATGGTGCGCAGCTCCTACTTGGTTTATGTGGCCGACATCAACTCCACCACTCCGCTCGAGGTTTTCATGGTTGATGCCCACTTCAAAGTGACTTACAAGGGTCAGGTGTACGACTGTAGCAACCGGTTTAACAAGCAAGTTGATGAGTCGGACGATGAGGACATGGCGTTGATCGACGACGATTTCTCGAAAACTCCGCTACGGTACACTGTGACGGTGGAAAACAGCGAGAGGAAACTCAAGTTTCTTGCAGAGTCCGACAGAGGTTGCAGGCGGTGGGTGGAGTCTTTAACGACAATGATGGGGAAAACCATCTTTTCTCGACCCAACCGGTTTGGGTCTTTTGCGCCTGTAAGAGAGAAGGTTTTCGCACAATGGTTTGTAGATGCGCGAGACCATTTTTGGGCTGTAAGCTCAGCTTTGGAAATGGCTCGTGACGTTATATATCTCCATGACTGGTGGCTTTCTCCGGAGCTCTACATGCGTCGTCCTGTGGAGGGGAACCAGCACTGGCGGCTGGACCGAATTCTTCGTCGCAAGGCAGAGCAGGGCGTCAAGATTTTTGTCATTGTATATAGAAACGTGGGGAACACCGTGGTTACCGACTCGCTGTGGACAAAGCACTCTTTACTGGATCTGCATAAGAATGTGCACGTGATCCGGTCGCCTCATCAGCTTTTGCAAAATACCTACTTCTGGGCCCACCACGAGAAGCTGTGTGTGGTGGACCATACGGTGTGTTTTGTTGGGGGCATGGACTTGTGTTTTGGAAGGTTCGATACATGCGATCACGCTTTGAGCGACGAGAATTCCTCAATCTGGCCGGGGAAGGATTACTCCAACCCGCGGGTCCATGATTTCAGTAATTTAGAGAGACCTTTCGACTCGATGTACGACAGACAAGCCGTGCCCCGCATGCCCTGGCACGACGTGCATATGGTGTGTTCGGGGCAAATTGCCCGTGATCTTGGCAGACACTTTGTTCAGCGGTGGAACTATTTGGTTAGACAAAAGCGTCCATCGAGGCCCACGCCATTGTTACTTCCACCGTCAGAACTGTCTCCCCATGATGTGGAAAAAATGGGTCTCAAGGGTACCTGTGAGGTCCAGCTTCTCCGTTCTGCATGTGACTGGTCCTTGGGGCTCAAGGAACCTGAGCACAGTATCCAGGATGCATATTTGAAACTCATTGAAACGTCAGAGCACTTTGTTTACTTGGAAAACCAGTTTTTCGTCTCGTCCACCGCGTTTGAAGGCACGGTGATTCAGAACAGGATTGGCGATGCGCTTGTGGACCGAATCATTAGAGCTCACGCTTCTCAGCAAAGATGGCGTGCCGTTTGTGTAATCCCACTCATGCCCGGGTTCCCTTCGAGCGTCGATGAGCCAGATGGTTCCAGCGTTCGTGTGATCATGCAGTGTCAGTATATGTCCATCTCGCGTGGTCCCACTTCTCTTTTTGGCAAACTGCGTAAGGCCGGGATCGAGCCGGAGCAGTACATTGATTTTTTCTCCTTACGGAAATGGGGAATTTTGGGTCCCAACCGCCATATCGTCACGGAACAGCTCTATGTCCACGCCAAGACTCTCATTGTCGACGACAGGGCCGCCATTATCGGATCTGCCAACATCAACGAGCGGTCGATGCGGGGGAACCGTGATTCCGAAGTGGCTGCCATCGTGAGAGACTCATCGCTTGTAGAAACAACCATGAATGGGGAGCCCTACCAGGCTGCGAAATTCGCCCACACATTGCGGCTGCGTCTGATGCGGGAGCATCTTGGAGTCGACATTGATACGCTGGATCTGGCAGAGAGACAGTTCCATGCGATGGAAGTGTTTGCTATTAGCAACTACAAAAAGTGTCAAACTTGTTCATCCACAAATAAGACCCATGCGATTCAGTCTGCGATGGTGGAGCTGGCATCGCGTCATGTTCTGGGAGTGGATTCTACTGAAAAGTGGAGGTCCATCCACCCACCAGAGGACATTGTTCAAGTTTCTCTCGACTGCGACCTTCCTCATGAAAAGTCTGGGGGCAAGTTCCATCCGTCGTTCAACTCCCGGTCCGACAACTTGGGGATCCGCGATTCAAAACCATTCTCGTATGACCCGCGGATCGCCAACAACTCAGACCACAGAGCAGACGTGGACGGGATGGGTGTTGACGGTTTTAAATCAAAGACCTACCGCGCTTCCGTTCGCAAAGCCACCGAAGCTCTGAAAAGATGGTCAGATCAAGCAGTAAATGCGAGCCCGTCGTTTGTTCCGTCCCACGACACGATTTGTGCCCTCTTGGAGGAAGTTGCCGAAACCGACGACGAAACCTACGAGCTTGATCAACAGAGATGGGAGATGCTGAAGCGGATATCATACCTTGACCGTGTTGCGTCGAATCAGAAGAGCGATTTGAACAACGAGAACAAAAAACGCCAAAAGGCGGGGCTTCTCCCTCGGAAAGCTTCGCGCGATTTCGTACAGGGAACCCAGGCCGATGATTCCAACAACAGCGAGGTTCCCTTGGGAGATAGTGATCGCACCGCGCCCTTTTCCAACGGGGACTCTGTTCCGCTAGTGAAACTCGACCAGGAACGGCTGCGGGTCGTGCTTGATGCTCTCATTGTGGGTGGCTCCGTCAAGTACATCGACCCTTACGCATTCGAGGATCCGCTGGCAGTGACCTTTTATGAGCAGATGTGGTACCGTGTAGCTTCCAACAACACCAAGCTCTTTCGCGCGGTGTTCCACTGTCAGCCTGACGACACTGTGCACACATGGGGTCGTTATAAGCAATTTTGCAGGCTGAAAAATGCATTTTCGCTGGGTCAGGAACAAGAAGCGGAGTTGAAAAAGTCAAACACCGCAGAGTCCTCTATCAGGTCAGTCAACACGAGTGAACTGGACGATGCGGGTGATATGGGCCGAGTCAGCTCTACCTCTTTGGAAGGGAACAACAAGGAGCGAAAGGCTCCTATTCTTACGGCCACTCGCAAAAGTTACTTTGAGGATACGGTGTATGACAAGGAGACGGCGAATAGGTTTCTGGATGAGGTTCAGGGCAATCTAGTTCTGTTTCCCACAGACTGGCTGAAAACCGAGATGGAAAAGGGTAATTGGTATTACAGTGCGGATAGAATTCCTCCTATTGAGATCTATGATTAGTGAACTGGGAGTCGTTTCCATGAGGCAAAGGATCATCAAAGGAGTGGATAAACAACATTGATTTTAGAGTAAATCATCACAACTATGTGCGCAGCTGAAAACTATCTTGCAACGAAGCGTAAGCTTGGGAGCTTATAAAATTAGGCAGGCAATCATGTCTGGATGCGATGAAAAGTATGGAAGGGGATAAATCTTCTGAATATAACATCGATTACCTAATAGAGCCTAGTCTTCGATCATGGAGATACGGCGAAGGCCGTCGGTTCCTGCCGTTTTCTTTTTACTCAATATAGTGAGTGAAGGAATCAATGCATGAATCGTCTCATGCTGCTTTGATTTCGAATCTCTAACCACCTTGATTGGTGAAAGTATGCTTGAGTGAAAAAGTCATGTTGAGCCGCTCCGCTTTCATTGAGAGAATCGCGACATAACAGCATGCAGGTTGATTCAAACTTCCGCCGCCTCCTTCCTTTCCTGCAGAAATGACTGGACTTTAGCGAGAGATTTGTTTGGTCGAAGCAGCAAACAAAAATCAAAAGTCGGTCGATAAGTTCTTAGGTGTTGGCTTCAGAGAATTGGGTGTCTTTTTCTTGAAGGCGCTGCATGAACATTTCGGGAAAGCCTGCTTTCAGGCTGTGGATGCTTGGGTATAGGCACTTGATCGAGACGTGCGTAGACACCTTTATATGCTGAGCTTTGATGATTTTACCAGATATTTTTTAGGAAGCGGAGGTTGAGAAACAGAATCAGGGAAAATCAAATGAGTATAGCGGTTTGATAGAAAGGCCTTGGTGGAAAAAAAAAAAAAAGATTGGCTATTTGTCTACTATCCATGGAATCATTTGCAAATTGTAAATGGCAATGTATCGCGGTTATTATACTGTGGTTATTGTGTTGAGAAAAGTCTTGAGACAAAATTGAGCGCAAAACATCTTACGAAAAAAACGTTACGTCCCTCCCGTACACCATTCTCGCATTTTTGCGCTCTTTCAAAGCGTAAAATGGTCTCCATTAATAACGCAGTTGCGTCATAGTTCACAGGATGGAGAGAAATCTCAACCCTTATTGCTCTTCTGTAGTATATTGATCCACTTTCAGGAATGCGAATAACGCAGGCATTTTTCCTCGAACTTGGCGCAGGCGACGTCGATGGGGTGTTTCAAGTTTCTGGGACATATACGGAGAGCGTTATGTAGATAATGAAGAGGGTGATTATTGGTCTATCCTACTTTGAACCACATCTATCAGTGGCATCATAGACACAGAGACCGAGACAGACGAAACCAAGCTAGTCCTTCTTAAATGGAGAAAGCCAAAGGCTCTTGCCTAGTGTTGTCAATTGAGGACCTCGCTTCTCGTGGTAAAGATCTGGAAGGCTTTCTCAGTTGCCCTCTTGTGAATCACAAATGGATGATCGCTTTAAGGGAAGGAATGAGAGATTAAAGAAAGCAGCTGACCTCTACCCAAGATACAAACTGGTGACTAAATGTATTTTGCCAAGTATATATACCTTGTGCAAGCGGTCTCTTTTGAGGACTCATCCGCCTTGCATACTTTTCGTCGCAACGTGACATCGATGTCTACCGTTTTAAGCATTGATTATTACCTTTTCGGTAGGTCGGCCTTTACTCCTCTGCCAGGTTTTACTCGCATAATAGAATATGCAGACGCATGCGCCATGTAATAAGACTTCTAATCGGCGCACCATGCACGCTGACGCCCGTTCCTGCATAAGAGACTGTGATTGGACGGATTGCCGGACTAGATAAGACGAGCGAACCAAAAATTCAGCAGAAATCAATGAGAAAGATAAAGCAATGACAAATCAAGAAGTGGTTAATATCAAGCGACCGAATTTGCAGAAAAGTTTGAGCTATCAGCGAGGAAGGCAGTTTAAGAATATCCCGAGGCAGTCACCGGATCTCGTTTATGATTTCCTCCAGAGACAGCAACAGACTGGGAGTGTTAGGCATCGAGATCAGTCAAGAGGCGGCTACAGCCACAAATACGCTAATCCCCAGCAAGTTTTACTGGGCCCTTATAATGATTCCACAGTAAGTGAAACTACGATTTCACCATCCTCTAGGCCATCGTCTAGACCGTCCTCTAGACCCTCCTCTAGACCGCCTTCGAGGCCCTCTCTTAGTGTACATAATAGTAGTGAGAGTATCATTTCCAGAACGCCTCAGGTTGACAACCTCTTTGTCAAAAGTGATCAAGAGCAAGAGTCTCTAGAAAGCTCCAGTGTTGAGTCTTTCGACGGTGCTTTAGAGCCTCTTGAATCAGAAGTTCCCTCTCATCTGATGAGAACTCAGCAGAAACAGCTGGCTCTAAAAGAGCTGTTTCAGAAGCACTCCGCCAAGGAGCCCCAAGATCCCTTTATCGACAAATGGCGAGAGCGAGGGGTTAGCTGGAAGGTGAAGCAGGAGCAGGTTTACAATGAGCTGCTTAAAGTTGGCCGGTTCAGTGGGAAACCTATGTTGAAGGCTGTCAGGCGAGTTGGCGTAGACGTAGCAGACACCGACAGGGACTGTTACGAACCAAAGCAAAAGTTCCAGGTGGGCCAGTGTGAAGCGAGGTTGCACACGATGTGGAAGGAGTTTGAAACGAAATTACGAGATTATGACTAGATGTTGACGGTAGATTGAGAGATTTGTAATGATGGAGACTATATATAGGATAGCTTGTTCGCGCGACCTTTATTAGTCGGAGGGTTTGGGAGAATGAAAGGGTAAGCATCAAAGGTCCAGTTTGACCAGCTCCAAGATTGGCTGATCACATCTATTCGTGACGTTGATCTAAAACACCATGTAAATAGTTTGCAATGGCCGCACATTGCTGACTCTATGTAATATTGGGTGTCTGGCAGTTTTATGTTACTTTTTCGTATATATAGAGCTGATGATGAGATCACATCACATCGATGAATTGTCGCGGTTTAAACCTACCACACGCTCTAATAAGGATAATAGAGGTACCATGACACAAGGTATATTCGGACAAATCCTTAGGGATATGCGCGCAATGTCCATTCAGGGATGATAAACCCTGGGTCTGCGTTCTAACGTTGGATCTCCTTCTCCGGACTCATTTGAAGGATGTTGCTCTCAGGGTATCAGATCATTTCCGTACACGTTTTCCTCCTCTGTATGCCTTGAAAGAATTGGGCGAGAGGTTGTGCTGCTGGATACTTTACGGCTTTATGTATTTTGAAGATATAAGTAGTTTCATTTGCATATATGGACTTGTCTTCTGTAAGCTCTTTCTTTTTCTTGCAAAAGCTACATGTTAAGGAAGCGTTACTGTCCTCATTCTCATTCACGTCGTTGAGAAAATCCTTCTTTCCCTCTTCTACTAAGTAAATTGCTAAAAGCTTGAGTAGCGAGCATGTCACGGTACGGAAATGCAGCAATGTCTGGGACTTTTTCGGGAGAAGGGGCTCTGAATCATGTCAGTCTAGGTTATTATGCTTGATTTTGTTCTTGGTTGTGCCCTTTTCATGTCCATTTTGCGCCCTTTTCGTGACCTTTCTCAACCTTTTCGATACCACATCAAGTCATCGTCTCTGGGACCCTCTCTTCTGCAACACGAGAGTCCTAAATTGCAAGACTTGCAAAAGCTGTGGGCATTACGGCTGCAAGTTTGCTTGAATGAGAGATTTCGGAGCAAGGACACTTTTGACCCACAACACGCTTCATCACGGGGAAATGATTCATACACCCTGCATTATCAAGAAGCCCTAAGTCTTATCTACCCGAGCCAACCCTGAAGTAATCATATAAACATGCTTCGCTTCTCTATTTATATCTCGATATACAGTGTCACCCGCTGGCGGTACAGATTGCGTGAAACAGCACAGACCTCTTGAGGCTGTACTCTGAAATTTCAATAACCCACTTCGCTCCCCTAAACTGAGATCAGCAGGTGGGAAAAGCACTTGCAGAGCAGGATAAAGTGTTGGAGAGTGAGTATTACTATACTACTGACTAAATAGGTTTATACCGTAAAGTCAGTCTGTGGTCCAACAATGTGGATCGGATTCATGAGGCGCGAAGCCTGTTTCCATATATAAAGAAAGGGTAAAGCTACTTTATAAGAGAGAGCCGATCTGAGCATCTATCGGTTCTCCTGTTTTGCATAAGTCCATTTACACTGGCATTGCATAATGGATAGATCAATGGAATTATGCACAACAGTCAGTCGATAAATTTTCAGATCAAGCCCTATTCAACTTGAGCTTGGATCACCAGCTGCCTCCGAGGTGTATACTTCCTGATAAGAAATATATCCAACCGGTTTTAGAAGCCGACAGATTCAACGGACCTTTAATCAGAGGAGAGCAAAATGCATGCAAACAAGCCAAGCGTTTTTATCGGTTCATGTGTCGAGAAGTGCATTACACACATTCAGAACATTGGAGTACACTGTGGTGAAAATTGTCGTAGTACACCACGAACTCCAGAACTACTAGAGGCATATCATCTTTTTCTTTTGGGCTTGAACCGTTGAAAGTTTTATGCTTGATCAGAAGAGTTTGATTCTGAAAAATCTTTTGCGGCCATAATACCTGATTTATAGGTCCATGTTAAGCTTACGTCACAATGAGTCACGAAAAGAGCCAAGAGCTGCCCTTTTCTGTCGGATTATCAGCCATAATCCGGGAAAACAATGTGATGCAAGTTTGGAAAAAGAAATGTTGGTCATGCCTTTTCCGAATAAGAAACGATTATCATGTATAAGCATGTATGACTTGCGGGGAAGGTCATCATGTGGATAAGTCACTCATGATATGTCACATCACATGTGTTTTCCCCACATCAATCGGTATATAAAAGAGGCCACAAACCTCAACTATGTAGCAGCTTTAGGTAGAATAAAAGCCTTACATTGTCAAACATAAGTGGAAGTTATTCCTATCGATTACTGGACATTATAAGAGAACAATCAAGACTGAGAATGAATCCGAACGAGGCTTCAAGATTCCCGAACTATCAACATTTTCTGCCACTTGGCAACTCATCTTGTAATGCTATAGCTTAGGTGTGTAACATTCAAATCATTCAATATTAAATTACATCTCTGCATTGTTCTTGCTTTATCCTCTTTTCGTGGTTGCCTATTTCTTTAGTTGGGCTGGATCGCTTTGCCGACTCTGGGTCATCCACGATCACCTCTCTTTTCCTGTAACTCAACTTCTCTGCGTTTGGCCGCCTGCTCCATAGCCTCAAGCTCCATTATACGAGTGCGGTACAGGTCTTTCACCAACTCCAGGGTTTGCATTCAATGTAAGTCGCTCATGTGATCGATGATTGTCTAGTGGTTCAAGTTTTTAAAAATCATCTTTGCAGGCACAAGCCCCTACAACAGCTAGTTCTGAACTTCATGGCTCACCTTCTGAGCTAAACAAGCTTCTCTCATCAGGTTTCTTTGTTACAACCAGACGAATATTGACCTCAGTTACCCTCTGAACATATTTGGACCGTGCAAAGCCCAAACGTGCGATCAACGTTGTTCTTGAGAGAAGCTGCTAATTTAACTGAAATAGAATTAGAAGAAAATGGACAACATGCAATACAAGCCAACCCTCTTTATAACTTCTCAAACCTCAAAGGAAAGCATACATATTCTGGCTGATATTTGCAGATGTGTAAACATTGGTTTTTTATCTGTGGAAAAGTACCCATTGGGGAATACATTGCGTAGGTTAGATTTATGTAACAGAAGCTTTATTTGGGAAGCAAAAGATGTATTAGAGTGATTTATGTCGTGGAACCCCTATAATTTAGGACCAAGTCAGAATTAATGACTCGGCACCTATGAAATAGGATCTGGACCAATACTATGAGAGCTTGAGGAATGAATTCCTCACCTGCGTTTAAAAGAAAAAAAAAAAAAAAGAAACACAACTCAAACATCAAGACCTCGACCAGCCAGACCTCGACCAGCCAGACCCTTTTAATTTCATCGAAAATCACCCTCCCGACTAAATAGATCACTGCTTTACCCTATATATATTATTTTTCACCGGGAAAATCTTTTCGTGCATTACCCAACCGTTCGCGCAACGCATGTGATTCTGCTAAACAAATGGTTACTCCAAAGAAGAAGTCATCTGCAAAGCGCAAAATGCCTTCGGAGAACGAAAAATCGCAAGTGGCGCAGCCTCCCATCTCGGAGCATGAGAAGAAGAAGCAAACATTTATAGTACGCACGATCTGGACCTTGGTGATGATCTTTGGCATGTTTGGTATCATTGGGGCTGGGCATATTTGGACGGTGGCATTGGTTGTTGCATTGCAAATCATTGTCTTCAAAGAATGTATATCTATCACGGCCTCTCGCGCAAAGCTGGAGAATCTGCCGCTAACCAAGACTTTGCACTGGTACTTTCTAGCATCTTCAATTTTTTACCTGGACGGGGAACGGTTAGGATTTTACGCTTCACAGGTAATGCTGAATCGCGAGGGTAATCTGGTCAAATTCCAATTTTTAGAACCACTTCTTCGTTGGTTCATCACCCACCACAAGTTTGTATCTTACTGTTTGTATGTTGGTGGATTTGTTTTATTTGTGGCATCTCTGAAAAAGGGACATTTGAAATTACAGTTTGCTCAGCTCTGTATTACTCACATGACTTTGCTGCTTGTGGTTCTGCAAGCTCATTGCATCATCAGTAATATCTTTACCGGAATGATCTGGTTTTTGCTGCCGGTGGGACTGGTTATCACAAACGATATCTTTGCATACATTTGCGGAATCGCGTTTGGTAAGACACAGCTCATTGAAATTTCTCCAAAGAAGACAGTGGAAGGCTTTGTGGGTGCTTGGTGCTGCACTGGAGTGATGTCCATCTTGCTCTCATACATCTTGTCAAAGTATAATTACCTGATCTGTCCCGTTCTTGACGATCCGTCTGTGAGCGTGTTCAGCGGATTGACATGCGAGCCAAATCCCGTCTTTATATCTCAATTCTATAGACTTCCCAAGGATCTGGTTGAATTCACAGGCATCGAGCTCATAAAGTTCAAGCCAATCTACTTCCACTCTATGGTTTTGGCAACTTTTGCCTCCCTCATTGCTCCCTTCGGTGGGTTCTTCTGCTCGGGCCTGAAAAGAGCTTTCCAGGTTAAGGACTTTGGTGACATGATCCCGGGCCACGGTGGTATCACCGACAGAATGGACTGTCAGTTTTTGATGGGCTCTTTTAGCTATTTTTACTATGAAACTTTCATCTCCACTCACAGACTGGATCTCGGCACGATTCTCCAGATGATCATTATCAATCTAGACGGCAAGCAGATCCTGACACTCGTCAAGTCCCTGCACACCTATCTTTACAAGAGTGGCATAATATCAGAAGAGGTTTTTGCAAAACTGAACGAGGTGCTGTAAAATTAGAGTGAGGGATGTTTTCTTGTGCTATACAGACATTAGGGGCAAATAGATAGTGTCATTCAAATAAGATTTATGAGTCAAGATGCTGAGTAAAGTGATTTGAGGTTTGTTTACTGGCAGGGCTTTGATGCTGGAAGCGCATTGTGGTGGGTATTACAGTCCAAAACATAGCTAACCGAGATGCTTTCTTGTAATAACCGGGGGATCCACTCTTTTGTATCCATCGAGTCCATAGATTTTTTGAGCCCGAGCAAAATGGATCATGTGAAGCTCTGATCAGGGTTACATCGTGCATGAATCCACCTATCAGATGGAAAGAATGAATCGTGAGAACACCGCAGGAGGTAAGCTATCTGTGGCTTGGCACGAATCAGGGAGGCTATTTAGCACCTTCTGATTATCCCTTTCAAAGCGATTAATACAAGCTTACAACAACTTCATCGTACTCGGTTCGTAAGACGGTTTACTGATTCACAGTCATCAGTAAGTATGACTTCTTGATCTTCACCTGCTAGATGATAACATGCTTAGATCAACACTAGTCGA
The DNA here is from genome assembly GCA_030567395.1 of Citeromyces hawaiiensis. Lineage (NCBI taxonomy): Eukaryota > Fungi > Ascomycota > Pichiomycetes > Pichiales > Pichiaceae > Citeromyces > Citeromyces hawaiiensis. The sequence goes on from JAJLSF010000304.1 coordinate 56,356, forward strand.
ATGGGACTAACGCTATGTGCACTGAGGAGTCCACTTTAACGGAAATGGTATATGCACTCGCAACTTCTCTTCAGTAATTTCACAGGACAGGATTTATGATATAGTGTCTGTTTGCAGAACATTGTAATGATTTTGTGCTGATGCCATATCTTGGGATACTTGCGGTAAAAAGACCAACATGTTGACTTTCTCATACGCACCGAATTTTCTCGAGTATCTATGGGTAGGTACCTATATGACACTTTCAAGTGGCATAGAGCATGTTGCCTGTCAATAGGGGCATTAAAGCCAATTTTTTATTGCGAGAATCACTTGATATTTAATACTACTTTCTTACCATTTATATGCGAGACACAAATCCTTTCTGTTGCTCAACCTGGAGACCGCTGGGCTACCCCATGAGCACTCTCATCATGTGTTTTTATTATTGATTTTCATGAAAAAAAAAAAGATATGACATGGTCCATATTTCCTCTTCGCTGCTACTTGGTGGTCCAAAAAATTAGACTAATTGATAATGGCGAGGTTCGAACTCGCGCCTCCGAAGAGACTAGATCCTTACTCTAGCGCCTTAGACCACTCGGCCACATTACCAATTTCTGACAGCGCGGGCCGAAAAGGGGTACAATAGCGTAATGTGACTTAATGTGACAAAAGCCGCACTCCTACATCATTCACTCTTGCCTAGTCTTTCGCAATACTATCCACATAGAGTTAGTGGGGAAGCGGTACAAGGAATGCTTTACCGATAGCTTCGCGTAATGTTTTCCATTCACTGAAAGATCAATAAGAAGTAATGTTGGGGGCTACTAAAGTCTTCAAAATCATCTGCAGAAGTGATGTGTTGGAAGTGATCAATATCCCCTTTTCGAATGATATGAAGGCAACACACTCCGAATGACATGTTTGGGGATTCTCCCCTTGCCGTCTCCAGGCTAGGATTCGAGAGATATCAGACGACACCTTCAGAACTCATCATGGCTTACGTAATTTTTTTTTTTTTTTTTTTTTTTTTTTTTTTCATAACCACAATGTCATTATCTCAACAGCTCTCTGGGATAGCCGAGGCTAACCAGACGCTTGTGCTGGACAGAAAGAGACGGTCCAAACTCCATTCCGTTTCTTTTCTCCATCCTGCAAAGTATGCTGCCACTCAAGATTTCGAATCAATATATGCATCCTCTTTGGATGCACTCAGGGAACTAGAATCTCTGGACGGCCGGTTCTCGCGGTTCCATTCGACCCTCTTTAGTGAGGCGTCTATTAATGTAGATCGTCAGGTTCAATCAAAGGAACACAATGATAACTTGAATAAATCTATGGATGCGTTTCTAGATCTTTTGGCTCCGTATTGGAAATTGAGTTTTGCCCTTGAAGCTGCTGAATGGCCATTGAGAAGGTTCCAGATGAATGTCTCCAATAGTGAGAGACTTTTGCTTAGTGCATTACCTCATTACGGTCATGGCGTGTTTTTGAGAGTTCTTCATGTAATAATTGATCTACCTGGGCTGTTTTCGTGGTTGGTCAATCTCAAAAAAACTCAAAAGACACCTTCTAGAAACGCCATTGTCAAAGCGTTTACCGACTTTGAGCTTTGCCATCTTTTCGGGAAATACGTGGCGGAAAACGTGAATCACAATACGCACTTTGAGCTACAACTCGTGTTCTACACCGGAATGCTTCTTGCTACTCTGTCGCACTTGGCGGCCTACGACGCCAAGTCACTCGAAAAGTTTGTCCCTCCAATCTTGGAAGTCTGTGGAACTTTGGTGGAGAAAAGGCAAGACTCTAATTGCCAGGTGACAGCATACACGATTCTCTCTGTCTTGGCATGTGCAACTACCCTTTCGGCAGAGGTGATTGCAGCCATTATTGAGACGACCATGAATCACCTTCCATCGTCTTCTAACACCAAGAAAAGAGCTCTTGGCTGCATCATAAGGTTATTTGTATCTTTGCCTGAGAATGACCTTTCCCCACATCTTGCTGTGGGTCTACTCAAGCAAGAGGGCATTCTTGACGTTTCCAAGGAAATCAAGGGTGCTTCCAAACTAGCATTTGCCATTTTGCTCAGTGTAGTGGCTAATAATTTATATCAAGAGGCAGATTTGTCACTCTGTCTCAATCTTTTGAAGCAAACTGGAGCTTCCAATGACAAATACAAGCTGCTGGCAAAGGAGATTATCTCCAAAACTGATCAGATGGAAGATCGGTCTGTGTGCATCCCGCTGGTGGAGGCGATTGTTGAAAGGGATTCCAGTATAATTACGGAGGCTGCTCAAGAGTGCAACGTAGAGATGGATGTTGTCGAAATGAAGCTTCAGATGAGTTTCTCACTCCAGGAGCACAACGAGGAAGCGCTTCAGGATGCGGACGAAGAGGAGAAGGAGGAGGAAGAGGAGGAGCGGGAAAACTCTGTAGAGAGCAATTTCTCAGCCTCCAAGACAACTTCGTTTTTGCATCAAGACGAAGAATTTTTTAGTTTGACACCAGTTTTTCTAAGGGCCATTTCGTCCAAAAACTACAAGCAGTTCAACAGAGAGGTTTTTTGCAGCCCGCAAGCTTCCATCTCCTTTCTGCTGCGTGTGGCATTAACGTGGTCGATCCCATCAATAGGCAGACTATTTGCTTTGAAAAAATTGAGACTTCGGTTTAAAGAACTACAGCCAGAGTTGTCGCTTCACCCTCTTGTTCCGGTTATTATGACTCTCTTAAACGACCCGCTTGTCGTTGTAAGGAGCTTTGGAGTCGCAATTTTGAGATCCATCAGCGGAAGGAAAGGCGACCCATCTCGCTGCTTTATTGAACCTTCACAAGAGGTTGTGCAATTGTCGATTGTGGACGGAATGCAATTTTTGCAAAACCTAATAAACCACCCGCTTTTGGAATCGTGCAAAACGGAGAGCGAGTGTGTTTTCCGTTTGCTCGAAGGATGCCTTTCGAAAAAACTGGGCCCACAAGTACTGGCATATTTTGCTACTGAGGCCATCACTGCTTCTGAGCCGTTTCTGAAAGCTTTCCTTATCAGAGCATCGATCAAGGGAGCTCAACACGTGAAGGGGGCAAGTGCTGTTTCTTCGATATTCGAAAGGCTTCTGGAGACGTACGAGAGAGACCAATGGGCCGCAAAGTGCCAAAAATCCGGTTTCCCGATCGAGTCGCTTGACAGAGCTGTTTGTTCTTTGATTTCTCCTAAGGAGAAGAACCCTACAGCGATCGCATTCCTTGAAAGAGCCCTTAAATGCGAGGGTTTGGCTCCCATCGCCGGCGAGAGAATACAGGAGATCTTCACCACACTAAGGCTGGAGGTCCAAGTTCGTCTTGCCGAAACCATTGTCGAGGAAGATTCTGTGGATCTCTCACAATCTCTGGACTTTTCAGCTCCGGTTTTTTTGGGACTTTTACAAAAAATCGTTCTTGTCGAAGACAGACCGAACTTGAGTGCAAAACGGAGACGGCGTTCCTCAGCTGCTAAGACAGCGTTGCAAGATGCTCAGATCTCGCAGATGGCTGGAGAACACCTCAAGAAGCTGACCAAAGTTATTGAGCTTTTGGATCGGTCTCGTCAGCCTCTTGACAATGGCGAGCTGCTGAAACTTTTTTTCGCGGTACTGGGTGATCTAGATTCTTTGGGATCAGATGCTAACCTCCCCGTTTTATATGCCCAGGAAACGCTGGCTTCAGTAATGTACAAAGTTGTGAGGCAGTTCAAAAAACTGCAGGACTCACAAAGTGTGAGACCAGATGTGGTGGTTGCTTCGATCCGAGGATCGGAATCGCCACAAGTCCAAAATAAGCTTCTTCTGGTGATGTCTGCTTTGGCTTCCCTTGCTCCAGAGACGGTTCTCCATAGTGTGATGCCCATTTTCACATTCATGGGGGCCCACACCGTGAGACAAGACGATTCGTTTTCTTCGCATGTTGTGGAACAGACAGTGTTGTCTGTAGTTCCAGCTTTAGCCAACGCTGCTGAAAACGGAAGGCTGCAAGAGATTGAGCTTTTGCTAACAAGTTTTGTTACTGCATTCGATCACATCCCTCGTCATCGTCGCGTGACCCTTTTCACCACCTTGTGTGAGACTTTGAGTGCAGATCTTTCGCTCCACATTGTGCTGTTCCTGTGTGGCCACCAGTATGCTACCAAGTTTGCCAGACACAAGATGAGCGAGTGCGAGGGGCTCAAAGAGTTTGCGCAAGCCCTTACACTCAACTTTTCTCCCAACCAGGTGGTGAGTGCTTTAAGTCAGTTTGTGGAACTGTGGAAGGAGGTTCCAGAACATCCTCTTGCACAAGACTCACCAGAGTACAAGACTCTGGCCACGCGTCCTGTTTTCGGAACTTCTGTTCTTGTTTTGACGGCAAACGAGCTCTTCAACCTGAGAAGGTGTCTTGTTGAGTTTGTCTCGCAGGGAGTCCTTACTCAGAAATTGGGCTTGAAAGTGGCTCGATTCCTTTTAAGTGGGAACGACCTCAACTTCGGGAAAACGTTGGAGTCGGTCTTGTCAGTTTTGGAATCTTGCACCAACGAGATTCGTCACGTTTGGAGTAGGTTCCTTACCCAACTCTTGGACGTGCTCCCAATAGAACAGTTTGCCGAAAGTGGTTCGTCCATGCTCAAATCGCAAACTAGTTTGTCTGTCAAGAGACAGCTTTTGCTATTGGCCGGATCCAAGTTCTCAGCCGAGCCTTTGGAATCCTCTGACGTAGCATCAGAGTTCGCATCGGTTCTCTTGAACATAGGGGAGGAGGACGTGCAAGTGAAACAATCAGGATACGATGCTCTCAGCTCAATAACATCGAGGTTTGGAACGGTGATGGATCAGAAACTGCTCACCACCATTCTGGCCCGTGCTACAAGCGATCTGGTTCCAAATAACGCTCCAGAAGTGATCATCTCGTGTATAAACTGCATATCTTCGATTGTTCTTGTTCTGGGAGTCAAGTGCATTGGGTTTTATCCCAAGATCGTCAACCCTGTTTTCCAGATTTTTGACCGAGCACAAAACGAAGACGCACAGCTCATCCAGACCTCTGTGCTTGTTTTATTTTCGTGTCTCGTTAAACGGATCCCGGCTTTTGTCGCTTCCAACATGACGCAGATGCTCACGCTCATCTTCAAAGCGCACCAAGTCGCCGAGGCCACACGCACACAGATCATCGACACCGTTGTCAACAGCATGGAGCTGGAGCCCTTACTGAGGAGCTTGTGCTCTTTGTGGGAGATGGTTAGCGGGTTAAATCCTACATCGATCGGGTTGTATCTCCATGCGATGGAACTCACTATCGCAAAGATCGACAAGCGTTCTTCGCAGACTCTTACTCCAAATTTCATGGCTTTCATCGTTCGCTCGTTCGAATACCGCTCGTCAAGCGATCTCGATACTAATGCCATCTCTCGCATTGAATCTTCGCTCTTTGAATGCGCTATCCAGTATGTGATGAAGCTCAACGACAAAACTTTCAGGCCCTTCTTTGCTTCCATGTCTAGATGGGCCTTTGACGGCGAGGGAACTTTGTGTCCGGAAGACGACCGTCTCATTGTGTTTTTCAAGTTTTTCAACAAACTCCAGGAAAGTCTCAGATCCATCGTCACATCCTACTACAACTACCTCTTGGAGAATGTTGAATCTATCTTGGAAAGGTTCGCAAAGGGAGAATTGCAGAATACAACTCTGCGCAGACTGGTGCTCATCTCACTGTCATCTTCTTTCAGGCACGACCAAGACGAGTACTGGCAGCTAGAGTCCAGATTTGAGGTGATTGCAAAATCCCTCACCAGCCAGCTCTCAAACATAGAAGACGGGCTGGGTAAACACCTTGTTAAGGCTATTTCCGCTCTTTCGCAGGACTGCTTTTCAGAAGAGCACAACCGCGTTCTGAATCAGCTGTTGATGAGCCATGTGAGTACCTCCTCGAAGAAGAGAGAACGGTACTGGACCGTGAGAACTTATAAGATGATCTATATCAAGAATGGCGAAAAGTGGCTAAGTCTCCTTCCGCAACTGGTTCCGCTGATTGCGGAGCTGCTTGAAGACGAGGACGAAGACGTGGAGCTGGAAGTGAGAAGCGGCCTGGTGAATGTCATAGAGAATGTTATGGGTGAGCCATTGGATAGGTATTTGAACTGATGAGGCTTTAGTTAGTATGATATGTTTTACTGCGGAAATATATAAAAGGATTAGAATTTCTGAGCGGTCAGTATATTTGCCCTTCTTTTAAAGGTGTCGCCGAGTTGCTCTAATTATCCGATTTTTGCGCGAGGTATGTCATTTTCAGTTCTTTTGATTATTTATCCTCATGGTACGTGTGAGCGCCATTTATTTGGGCCCGTTTCATCCGCATGGATTGTCTCGATGCCTGTTTGCAACTTCGAAAGTGCTTCATTCGTTTCAGAGACTTAGACACTGTTTGCCAGGCAATTCGTTTAAGTCGCTTCTGATATCCTGGCAGCATTGAAGTACGATCTAGGGAGATCGCATTGTTATTGCAAGGTGATAAAGCGTTGTATGTGTGCACCTCATGAGCCCTGAAGTGACTGTCTAAGGAGGTGACCATCTTGAAAATGGAAAAGAACCATCTTCAAAACTGGTTACGCAAACATTGCATATCATAGAACTATAGGTGCCTACAATCTGACTGGAATCTCATTTATAACCATGAATGGGTAGATGCTATTTCAAAGAAGTCAGCAAGTTCATAAGCACATTCAAAAATGCTGCCTTTGAAGACACCAGGATATATCGCCGGGCTATGCCAGCTCGATCTATGATAGAACTGACCTCTATTTAGACCCCGGATCTAGAGCAGACCAGATTCGAATTATTGACAGAAGTTGGTTTGAAAACATTGTTTTACCTAGAAACTATCTAGTCTTTTGAATGCAAATGTTATGTGTACGTAAAATTGACCCTCTTTCGGAAACAAAATCGCAAAAAATTGCATATTTATAACCTAGATCTGGGGAGAGCTGATCTGATCTAGATTCGCCTTGATCTTTTTCAGACCCCAGATCTAGGTCCGGGATCGGGTGACCCTTAGCCTATGACAGATTGATCTGTATCTATTGTGAGATTCGGGCAAGAATTCCGCCAGTTCATTTCGAATGTGAACCATACAAATGGCGATAATCAGCATGCCTTTTTTGAGGCAGGGAAGTTGAGTTACTCCTAGAACATTTGCTATCTGCATGGAACCATGTGGAGAAACGGTGAGACAGAAAGTGGCAAATATCAGCCGTTCGTCGCCATGAGGTCGGCAGTTGAACTCGAGAGTGCAGCTCTACCAGTCTTATTCCTTTGGGAGATAAGTAATGTCTGGCTTATATGGGATGGTCTAGCCCCATAATAGAAGGGGACGGCAGTAGTACTCAGGTATCATGAGCTTTTACATAGTTATTACCTGTGACAAGCCGTCTTCAGCTGCTCTTTTCCACGCCTGTATAAGCTTTGAAATTGTGCTTCTGCTTTCTGATTACTTCAATTGGAATGAACACAAACCCTCAATATTATTGCATATTGGTTGATATCTTTCATGAATAGACGCCATTCCAGGCGCCATGTCACAGCTCCATAGTTACGCCAAACACTACTGGAAACAGATTATACGGCTCTACTTCAAATATCATTTGAGATGGATGCCCTCAGTCGATTGTCTCACTTGTGTACACGCGGCTATACGCGCTTTCCGTGAACGGTAAATTCTTTCGCCAGACTTTTTAGGTGGAGGTTGACCATTGGATCGAGGACTGCTCGTTTAAGATTTTCTATGGCAGAGCTGGAATACAGAAAATGTTAATTATCTAAGCGCAAAAGATTGACTACCTTGCAAAACTTGTAAAGGGAAGGGAATTTGATGACTAGGGGAAGCTTTCTTGTGAAGCTGCAAGGTCTTCGGAGTGAGGCGTACCATGCTGTTGAAAAGGTTTGTGCGCATGTCCTAAGGTCACACCAAAGCGATGTGCCCTTGAGGAAAACGGCGTACTTCCCGCTCAAATGTCGATGCAGCCTGTAGCTGGGTTAGCCCAACAAATAATCTCTGACTGTAGTCGCAAAAGGGATGTATTACCGAACTGCTCTTGACGCACTACAACTCTTACCAAGTATTCCATGTATCATTTTTTTAGTCACGCACATGGCTTACAATTCGATCACTTTTGAGCCCTTCTTGTGATCTATTTGAATTGTGGAAAGAAGATATATCTCTTGAAGAAAAATAAAAAATGGATCAATGGTCTTATTAAGGAGCTCGAGACTATTCAGTTCAAGACAAACTCCGATAATAGAACAGAACATACCCAACCAAGTCAGCCCATCAGAGATGCAGCCTCAATAGGAAAGAGACATTTGCACATGTCTGACCATGTCGTCTCTATGGTTCGACTCCCGCCTATACCATTTTAACTCCACCAATGTCGAAGAGACCACAGAACACGCCAACATTGGATGCAGACTCATTTCACGAGCCTTTCGAGCCTCCTAAAGCCCCCGCCTCTATTACAGGATCGTCAGTCTCTTTCATCAACACTTACAGACCGAAAAAGACCCGAATTCCATCTACAAACAGCCGGTTCCAGCTGCCCTTAATAGTGAGACGAATTTTCAAGCCACCAACTTTGGATTTTGAGACCGCCACATGGGAAATTATCCATCTAATTCTCCAGCCGAAAAGAGTCTACAAATCTCTCTATTACCACAAACAGACAAAGAGAAAATGGGCCAGAGACGATCCCAGTTTCATCATCTTACTGGTGGGACTTTTAACTCTTAGTGCGATAGCTTGGGGTGCTCTCAAACTTCCCAGTGCTGTATTTATCGGTCGATCAGTGCTACATATGGTCATTATCGATTTCTTCGCCTTTGGTCTCGTAATCTCGATTATCAACTGGTTCCTGACCAACAGGTTCTTCAAGAATAGCGATATTGTAAGTCTGGATGAAACAGAAAGACAGGATTCTGGCGATACGGTGGAATGGGGCTATTGCTTTGATGTACATTGTAACTCGTTTCTTTGGATCTGGGTACTTCTCTACTTGGTGCAGCTGATCTTGCTACCTATTCTAGTCTTGAACAATTTTTTGACGATATTGATAGGTAACACCCTGTACTTCTTGTCGTGGAGTCAGTACGTTTTGATCACCTTTTACGGCTACAACTCGCTTCCCTTTTTACGGAGAACTGAATTCATTCTCTTCCCTATACCTGTATTTGCCATTATGTGGCTGGTGCTAACGCTGGGAGGGTTTAGCGTGACTGCTGCAGCTTCTGCATGGTATTACTAGGTGTCGCACTTTTCAAACTTGAGAATACCAATGCTCGGCTCAATAGAACGAGAATACTCTTTGATCTTCCCCATGAAAACTATATCCGGGATCTCTGGCTGTATAGCTTGTAATTTCCTCAATTGTTCATCCAAACGTTGTTTATCAGCGTAGGGTGGCTCCTCTTGGTGAATTTGGGTACCTTGTGCAATTTGGTCAATGAGTCCATCAAAATCACAAAGTCCAAGCGCTGCATTCATGCCACGAGCTCTTTCGTCATTGACGTCCACTTTGAACAAATCGACTCGCAAAACATCTTCCACAGGGTCTGTATAGATAGTGATGGAATATCTGATGGTGTCGTCAAACGCAAAATCCCGCGCATCGTTATAGAAAACTTTGCCGTCCTCTATAGTACAGCTGATGTTGTTTGCCGTGGCTCCCATGCCGATAAAGTGCTGATGAGGAATGTTGAGAACCACACTACATATCCCAAACGGAGACACACTCAGGTCAAGGCAGCACTCATCATGGTACCAGAAGCTCGCATGTTTTGTTTCCAAGTGATGTCTATTCGCTTTGGAGGCGGTTGCTCTTCTTGGGCGACCCATGAAAATATTGATCAATGCAAGTGAACAACATAGTATGCATAAACGTGCATATATCTCGTAAATGTTGCATAAACCATGTTTCAAATTGAATCAAGTACAACATACTACTGTTGCATATGTCGGCTTCCGAAGAACTTAGATGACTGTGTCATTTTAGTCTTTGAGGGAATGTGATGAGATGCACTCTTTTCTCTCGTGAGCAATTTCAGGAGCTTAAATCGAAACAAACAAAAGAAAAGTAAGTTGTCTGTTGATCAAATCTCAGTGATCTCCATTCGAAGCACACCTACAATTCGTGAGGGCTCAAAAAAAGCCATGCGACCGTTAAATGCTCACACAGAAAACTAGGTGCCCCACCTGCAGACAACCACCGACAACTAAGAACAATTATCGTACACTATGAACTATGGAATGCCAGGATTGCATAGTTTAGTCTGCCAATATAAACAATGCCATCTCACAACAATAGCACTTTTAAATGATCCTAGGAAGCAAATTTCCATCAAATCACCACGCCAGATTAGCATGGCTGATCTCATGAAAAATGAAAGATCGGATATGTATGATCCCACTAGATCAACCACTCCACATGTCCCGCCATCTTGCGTCTACCTGATATGGTACGAGATATGCTTCCCACCACATCCGTACACCAAGCGGCTGGTTCCGATCTACATCTCGCCTATTGTTCCAAGCTGCATGATGCATGAACGGCTGGTCAATTTATTCCCTTTATGGAATACACCCCCCATTCGAAGTACAATCAGCCATTTTAACTCAAAGATATAAATACTCATCATCCTCTGATAATGCAATTATTGACACGACATTCATTTAGCCGCACGAGCTTCCTACCCTGATCACTCTTTTACCGACACTCCAAGTTCGTCAACCACTCTCATTTTCAGTCATTCACCAAAGAAGCAATATGGTCACCATCATACAGATAATATCGCTCTTCTGCTTATTCCGGAGCATCGCTTGTGCTCCGCTGCCGCTAATAGTGACCAGGATGCATACGGCTAATCCAGTCACCGTCACTGACACCTACACAACCAACACAAAGACAGTAACTGCTCCAATGGTGGAGATATTTATCTCGAATGGGGATCGGTATACATTCACACTTTCCAGTGATCTAACCAGTACCCAGACCAGAACAGTTGTGTACACAGAAGGATATGGAACTACTACGCTCGCACCAGGAGTAGAATACACTCCGCCTACTGCCACTCCTTATCCTACTACTGCTGCTCCCGCTGCGACTACTGACAATCAAGTTCCAGCCGCTACAACGAATGTTCCAGCTACGACCAACGTACCGGCTACAACCAACGTACCGGAAGCCACCACGATTGCCCAAACCACACAAGCAGGATCTGCGGAGACTACCAGTGCTGCATCTGGAGACTCCTCCAATGGATCAAGTGGATCTAACGAGTCTGGTTCTTCCGGGTCCGATGATTCATCCAACTCTAATGGCTCTTCTGACTCGCCTAACGAGTCAAGTTCAAACGATTCTTCTTCCTCTGGAAACTCCTCCAATGGATCATCAGGCAATGATTCATCCGATCAGGCAACTCAAGGAAGTCAACAAGAGCAAGCCACTCAAACAACTCAAGCTCAAACAACTCAAGATAACACTCAAGATCAAACAGCCCAAGAAACTGAAGCTTCAACTACTCAAGCTCAAACAACTACATCAGCCACCTCCACGCCTGTTTCAACTAATGTTCCCTCAGGAATAGTATACAGCCCTTACAACAATGACGGAACTTGTAAGGACGCAGACTCTGTCAAGTCAGATTTGAGTATCATCAAAGGGAAAGGAATTCCGCTTGTTAGGATATACGGAAACGACTGCAACTACCTGGAGACTGTTCTCCCCGTTTGCAAGTCTTTAGGATTGATGGTCAACCAAGGATTCTGGATTGGCTCGAGTGGGGTAGACTCAATTGACGATGCTGTTAATGGCTTGATTGAGTACGGCTCCCAATCCGGCTGGGATGTGTTCGAGTATCTCACTATCGGCAACGAAGCTATCATCAGTGAGTACTGCTCTGTCTCCGACCTCATAAGCAAAATTTCATCAGTCAAGTCGAAGCTCAAGGCCGCTGGTTACACAGGAAAAGTCACCACAGCTGAGCCACCCGTCATTTTTCAAAGAAGCCCAGAATTGTGCAACTCTGCATCTATTGACTTTGTGTCCATCAACAGTCACTCTTACTTTGACCCAAACTCCTCAGCCGACAGTGCCGGTACCTTTGTCAAGGGACAGAAAGAAATGATTGAGGGGATCTGCTCGGGCATGGACGTTCTCATCACAGAAACCGGATACCCTTCGCAAGGAGACACATATGGGGGCAATGTTCCCTCTATTGAAAACCAGAAAATTGCCATTGCTAGCATTCTGGAGGAAACTGACGGCGAAGTCACCCTCTTGACTTTTTACAATGATTACTGGAAGAGCCCTGGTCCATACGGCATTGAACAGTCTTTCGGTATCATCGATCTTTTGCAATGAACCCTGCGGAGAGTTTCTCCTTCTTCTACGCTACTTTATCTTCTCTTTTGTATTATAATATTTATACATTTCTATTGGAGCTTTCGACTTTGCATTCTCAAGACGATTACATGTCAAATGTGATCAACGTATGGTGTGAAGCACCAATATGAGGTCTGCTCAAAGTGCCCAAAGACCATATCACCATAGCGATCATTTTGGACTTGGTACGTTTGCTGAAAGAACGCTCGAGATGAGGCCGATCCGAGTTACAGCGGCATATGTCTTAGACGAGAGTACTAGCAAAGCAAGATCAACTTTAAGAATGTGCTTATATATGGCTATGTAGAACAAGAGTGCTATGGCTAGGAATAAGAGGATCATGAAAACCGAATAATTGTGCTCAAAGAATCAAGCTCAGAGAACAATACATTTTTGAAATTGCTCTACAATCAGTAAAAAATCACTTTGTGATTCTTATACATGTTGAAATAATCGCAAAACTGTGCTTCCTTGAACCGTCTTTGAATCCTATCTTCAGATCATTATATTCAAGTAGATCAACAAAGCAAAAGGGACAAGCTTTTTGACAGTGCTCTGGCACGCAACAGCTAGCCAAGCTACCCCTTCCCCCACAAAACGCCTCTAGAACTCCACCTCCTTGTTAGGAAAAAACTCATCAATCAGGTCAAGATAATACTGCTTCACCTCGTCAATGTTGTATCTCTCACCTGCTTTACTATACAAATCAAACGGATTGAAGGCCTGGACGGCTTTCAACATTTCATGATCTTCGTCACTCATAAGATACGCATACTCACCCTCCTGGTGCCACGGATAAAAAGAGTGATACCGAATCATAGCCAGTGCTTCGCGGGGTAACTGTGACTGACTCTTGGCAATGTGGTACATATACTCATCGTGACCCCAAGAAAGCATTATATTGTCCAGCCCGCAGTTTGGACCATATATGCCATATATCGTATTATAGAGAGGATTTCGGTAATCTGGATTGTTTTTGAATGAGTCATGAAATATGATCTTGGGAGAAAACTTGCACCCAACAGGAAAAGTATCCCCAACAACATCCCACTGTCCCTGGGAACCATAGAAATAAAGAAGCTTGCCCAGATCGTGTATTAGTCCCACCAACTGAAACCATCGCGGTTTTCCCTCCTGACGAATGGCTTCTGCAGTCTGTATGGCATGATCTATTTGCGACAGCTCAGTATCAGGATCTGAATCGTCCAAAAGCTTGTTTAGCTTGAGTAATGCGTCCCACACAGTCAACTTATCTCTTGTCTTTGTCTTAAAGTTTATTCGAGCCTGGATATTGTAAGCCACAGTCTGATGCTCATGCTGCTCTGTGTAGAAAGACTTCACTTTATCCTTTGCAATATCGTATTGTCGAAACTTTTCCTTTTCTTTCCACTCTGTTGAAGTTTCCAAAGCTTTGAGATCTTTCAGCTTCGACTCTCGAGCTAGTTCTCTTCTCTTCAGGTCCTCCTTAAGTCGGTTGATCGTCTGAATATCATCATCAAGCTCTTCCAGAAGCCGGGATTTCTTTGTCGGCTTCTTAATTCCTTTATCAGTCATAAATCGACCGGCTTCGAGTCCCGCCGGTACCATTTTCTGCAAAAGTGCACCATGTAACCAACTGCTATCCCGCCAACGGGAGCTACTATGAAAGCTCCCAGAGGTCCCAGGTCAGACGAATTGTAGAGTCCGTTTTGCAAAAAAAGCAGCCCAACTCCTTCTGACCAAGACCGGTAGTAAACACTGCCGAATACAAACACGCATATAAACCCACCCACTCCTCCGCATATAACTTCCCACGCAGTCCAATACCAAAACTTCTCTTCCCACAAGCCCAGCATCAGCACGGGGACCACCGCGGCGGAAACGAGATCCGCCATCAAGTATATTCGCAACACGCTTTCACTTTCCAGTAAAACACAGGGAATGGCAGTCAGCACCACCATAATCCTCGTCCACTTGATAGAAAGCTTGTTGCGAAACACATCGTTGCAGATAGTGGAAGTGAGTCCTGTTTGCAAAGAGTCAAACGCATACGTGGAAAGGGCAATTGCTGAAACGAGCACCATACTCGATATCCCAGAATGCATATGCGACAAAACGACGAAAAATGCACTTGAGCCGTGTGGGTCATTAATCTTCAAGTCTCCTGACCACACAGCCAAAATTCCTGGAAGTCCTATCAAAAAGCAAACCATGAAAACCACTCCTGATCCAATAGCTGTTCCCACAAAGAGATCATGATTTGTGCGCGATGCAAAAGTACGCAGCCAAAACCCAGAAACAAAGCAGTCGTTACTTACAATTGCAATCAATAATATATAGCATAATTGCCAGCCAAGAGAGCTTGTTCCCAAAAGCTGCGGAGCGGTTTCTTTTTCCAGTTGTGGATCGATAGGCAAGCTGGTGATCTGTAGAGCAGAAACTACTAAAACAACAAAGACGAAAAAACCCTGAAAGTTATCGGTTATCAAAGATATTTCCAACCCTCCAACAGAGGTGTACGCTGTTGTTACAAGGCATTCAATAAAGAGCAGTGGGGTGGGGTCGAAGTCTGTCAAAGCTTCAACAATAAACCTCGTCGCAGAAAGCTCTCCTATCATGAAGAGAACCATATTCAAGGTAGTTAAAAGAGAAAAATACAACGCAGCACCTTTCCCGTATCGTGTGTGAACCCATTCGGTA
Source organism: Citeromyces hawaiiensis (assembly GCA_030567395.1). Taxonomy (NCBI): domain Eukaryota; kingdom Fungi; phylum Ascomycota; class Pichiomycetes; order Pichiales; family Pichiaceae; genus Citeromyces; species Citeromyces hawaiiensis. The sequence continues at coordinate 71,447 of JAJLSF010000304.1, forward strand.
AGCACAAACCCCTCGGGACATTTTTCTCGTATTTTTGGACCCAAGACGGAAAACATGACAATAGGAAGTGCGCCACAAAAGCAGTAAGCCAGAAGTCCGTGGATACCCGCAATGTTGGCGATTTCAGTGTACGTAGTGAGAATTCCGCATCCCATGGCTATTATTAGGGTGATGGTTTTACTTGATACTTACAACTCGCGATAAAATTTATAGCGAGGGGTAAAGCGGTCCTGGTTCCATTTGCAGACACCAGGACGGATTTATCGCTGAAGCGGGTTGCTATCAGAATTCCTGAGATAAGGAGAATCGCATACGTTGTGTAGCAGAGCAGTTGCGTGAGCATAATATATATGGGGATATAAATGGGCTGCTCATCGAACGATGAAAAATAGAATCTTGGTCAATGTTCTATGTCACTAGATTTATCAAAGATTATTCTATCAAGCGGTGAAATGAACCTGAAAATTTGCAAGATTGTGTGAGAACCTTTCTCAACTATGCAAACCTTACGGAAACGATCTACGCAAAAGCATCATACTAAAAAAAACACTTAAAAGAGACTTCTCGTGAGTTTCAGACTGATCTTCTGAGAGCACTCACTTTAAGTAAGAAAGTGAAGAATAATTTGAGAAATCGATTAAAATGCCACTCCTACAAAAATCACTCAAGCAAGGCCGACAGAATCTAGTAAGTGAGAGTTGAAGAGGTTTTTGGATCGGCCACTGGCTGAGAGCATCAATACTACTAAAAATTCACGGGAAACAATGCAGATAATCAATTAACTATCTAGTTTGCAACAGCGGTCAAAAGATCAGAGTCACCAGCGTCAAGAACGGTCATAACACCGACTCTGAACAATCTACCACAGGCGGTTCCGAGCTCGTTGTTACCACCTTGGAAGTAAAACACTTGAGTCTTGGACAACATGGCGTAGTACTCAAGCTCAGACTTTCTCAAAGTTGGGGTGTTGGCAGCAATGATAACAAGCTTGGACTTTCCAGATCTGAGGGCCTTGACAGTGGACTTGAATCCTAGGGCGTATTTACCAGACTTGATAGTCAAGGCAAGCTTAGCGTTAATGTTTTCTGCGTTCTTAGCTGGGGCCTACTTGTTAGTTTTAAGATGGTTGCACTAGATGTATACTGACCATCTCTGTGTATTCACTCCGGTCGGTATAATTTTTCAAAAGGAAAAAATAACTTTCTTTATAAAAGAAGTCGTGCACCACACAAAGCAGTCACAAGCGTTTCCCAAAGGGGAAGCACCGTAAAGGAAGGGGGAATTGTTTTGATTGCCACACGCCCTCTTCTGCCCTTTGAATTTTTCGCTGCTCCACTCGTACATATCTACGAAAAATGAAGGTTGAAGTTGACTCCTTTTCAGGTCAAAAGATTTACCCAGGTAGAGGAACCCTCTTTGTGAGAGGCGACTCCAAGATCTTCAGATTCCAATCATCCAAGTCCTCTGCTCTTTTCCGCCAGAGAAAGAACCCTAGAAGAATCGCATGGACCGTTCTGTTCAGAAAACATCACAAGAAAGGTATCACCGAGGAGGTTTCCAAGAAGCGCACTAGAAAGTCTGTCAAGAGCCAGAGAGGAGTTGTCGGTGCTCCATTGGAACTTATCAAGGAACGTCGTTCGCAAAAGCCAGAACAAAGAAAGGCTTTGAGAGAGGAAGCTAAGCAGGCTGACGCTCAAAAGATTAAGGCCAGAAGACAATCTGACAAGGCCAAGAAAGTTTACGGTGGATCCAAGGTGCCAAAGAACCTTTCCAGAGGTCAAGGTCGTTAAGTTTATGTTTAATATACTATAAATGCTTTTTTCTTGTAATGGACCTATCTCATTGCTATGTGTTTTGTAGCGTCTGGAATCAAGAGTCTTTTTTCATCACAACGGTCTTTGTTTTTGAGTGTGGTTCGAAGGGAAGACTTTATTAAGCATCAATAAACAAGGAAAATGGGTTGTGAAAGCGATAATGCTTTGATCAAAACACACATCTCTTCAGCTTTATTAAGTTATTCCGGAAGTCGGATCATAGCCACCCGTCCTAGTAGACATGTGTGAACTTTTTTCTCAGCATGCATCAATGTTGAGTGGACCTCCTCAAAGAAAGCACATTTGCTTCAATCCTTATATCGATCAATTGTCCTCGATATACCAGATCATGTGTGGAAAAGAGCAGCCTAAGTGTATTAGAGGGCCTTTATATAGCCTTACATATGAACAACTGCTTCAAATCAACTAAAGGGGAGCTATGAGTTCGGAATGAAAGTGATTTAGATACTTTTAGCAAGGTCTCATCACCATAAAGAGGAGGTGTCTGATGAGCTTTTCTGCGCAGTTCTAACATATCACCTCGAGAGATAGGCGCCAGGATGATCAGTGGCAGGGACTCTAGGATCACGCGTTCCAAAAAAAATTGTCTTTACTATTATATCCATAAGACTATACTCAATTCATGACTTTTATAGGATAAGCCCATTTATCTACCCACACACAGAATATAAACATTCTGAGTGCATAACGCGTCATGTTGGAATCTCTTGAATCTCAACTAAAATCGATCAACCAATCGGCCGAGTCGTTAGACACTCTATACTTTAAACCGCCGGGAATCTTCAGCAATGCCATGCTTTTGAAACCGGAGATTACCACGCTGATAAGAGATGCAGACCCCCACGAAGAGCAGTTGTATGTTGTAAATCAGGAAGGAAACGCAAAAAGGGCTGATGGATCTAAATCCTGTCTGGACTACGAGGAGGAATTGTACGACGTTAATGGTGAGAATGCGGACGATCCCGGAAAACCTATTGTTTCTGTGCCTAATCTCATGATGAAGGCCGACGAGACGAGACCGGACCGTAAAATGCAGCAAATCTTGAATAGACTCAACAGCAACGATCAGGACTATCCGCTGGAAGTTCTGGTGGAAACCGCTCGTCAACTGTGCTTGAGATACCCACTGGGTGGTGTAGAGGATAAGCTAGATGGTTACGTAAAGAGGTACTCACAGCTTAAAGCGGATATAAAAGCCCACGAGGAAGTCATGGAACAACAGCAGAAGAGTATGACGATAATGAACATTGATTTAGAGGATGGGGCTCTTCCCCAACCAGCAGCTCAGAATGTTACAAATGCACAGGAGCAGATTGCTTTACATGAGAGGGAAATCGAGCAACTAGAGCAAGAGTTGTTTGAGAAGAGAAAGGTTAGTTAGTGTGTTGAGGGAGGGTTGCTTGGAAGCTACTTCAGATGGGTGAGGATAAAGAAGTCGAGGAACGATGCTTACCCCCCGGCTTGTTCAGCAGACAGTCAAACTTTTTTTTCTTCTGATGATCATTTATCGACGGCTGGGGCAGAAGGCTGAAAGCTATAGGCTAATGCTTGACCGTTCTGGTCTTTTACAAGCTTTTATCGCATCCCATATCTGTTACATGGATTCACGGCACTCTCTTCCGATCTTACCCAAGCAGACCAAGGCAGTCTGTGGGTTTGCTCTCGATTTGCTAGGATCGTAGTCGATTGTCGCCGAAAAGAAGTAAAGGAGAGCTTGTTTGATCAAAAGTCAAACAGAGAGCTATGCACACACAAGAAAAAGATACACATGATCAAGTAATCAAGTCGATTTGTGAATCCAGCAAGGAGCACAGTCGTTTTTTGGTTGAGAAACATCTACAAACATTTCCATGAATCATCTCCGGTTTACTGTACTATTCATCAGCTATTCAAAAACGACATTCACTGCTACACTGAGAGCTATAGACGCTTCAGTCCACATACTGCAGAGGAAGATCCGTCCTTTCACTTCCGGGAAAGAATAGTATCGTCAAGTTGCTCAAGCTCCCCGTTGCTTCTGTCTGAGACAGATATCCATGTTGTCGAGTCGTAAATGTATACAAGCCGTCGCATAGATAATGTTTGCTGCTACATTTTGCAGTTAACAACGTCTAAGAATCTCTGTGAAACGCATTTTTGCCGGCCATCATGTCACATTGTGCGCGAGACTCTTAGATCAGGGGGTAATCAGCAGCGAAAACAGGCATACATAAAAAAATGAGGTCAATTGAGACAATCTAAGGTGAAGAACAAGTGCATGGCGACAATACAGAAACAATCAAGTCGATTCCTTTTATTATTCTTGACTCAAACGGGCTTTCAAGCTCAATCTAGTGGCTAGTAATCTGCATCCTTGCACCCTAATCACCATTTTGAATAATATTCCATGAGCTCGGATAGCAACTCCTACGTTGAAGGGGCTCATCAATTTTCTCGGGCGATCGCTTCGACTGCGAGCGCGATAGTGAGCTCTCCTAAAATGAGTTCTGAGGCACTAATGCACAACAAGCAATATAAAGATGCCATCGCACGAACTTTTGGCGATGTTCCAAACGGGGCTGTTTCCCAAAGGGCACCATTTTTGAGTGACAGAAGATCGAAGAATCCGAAAGCAAGACGGAAATTAAAAGATTTTGCTCAGGTATCAGATGAAATGCTGAAAAGTATTCCGGCCCCGGCACCGGAAGCTACAGTTTTCTCGCTTTTCCAAGGGTTTAGTGCCACCCTTCCAGATATAAATAGTAGTAAACTGATAAAAAACTCACATCACGATATTCGCGCGTGTCAGGACTCGAACGTTCTAGACCAATTGCAAAGCGATCTCAACCACAAGCTCGACTTATTGGAGATAAGAAAGGGGCTAGCTTCGAACGAGATTGCAGAGATTGATGAAAAATTGCAGGCTTTGCATGTGATGCGGAGCCGAATTTTTGAGAATCTCGCACTTTTCGAAAAGGAAGAACTCTCGATGGAGAAACAGCTTGAAGACATTGCAGAAAGAGCAGAGTTTATCAAGTCGACCGGTGTGGGAGAGTCGCAGAGCCAGTCAGACTTGGAATTGATGTCCAAGTCCGTTTACGGGAAGCTCCAGGAAGATTACTCTCGTAAGTCCTCCAGACGTACAAAACCCACCTTGCAACGATTTTACGAGCCGGGCTCTAATATAGACACTCTCAGCTGTCATTCTGATGCGATAACACAATTTGACTTTGATCTTCCCTTTGGAACAATGGTGTCCGCTTCTCTCGACAACACTGTGAAAGTATGGGATCTCAGCCAAGGCCTGTGCTCTGGGCTTCTGGAGGGACATAATGCTTCTGTAAATTGCCTTCAAATGCAAGACAGTCTTGTAGTGACGGGGTCGAAAGATGCTTCTTTGAAAATGTGGGATTTGGAGAAATTCAACACTGAAAAAGTTATGCTTCATTCTTTTGAAAGTCACGTGGACGAGATCACTGCACTCAGTCTCCACCGCACGTCTCTCGTTTCTGGATCGGCTGATCGTACGATCCGCCAATGGGATATGGTCAAGGGAACGTGTCTCCAGACTGTTGACGTTCTGTGGGCTTCTTCCACTTCCCCCAATACAAACACGTATCCATTCATTGGTACACTGCAGTGCTACGATGCTGCTCTGGCATCAGGAACAGCAGACGGTGTGGTGAGGCTCTGGGACCTGCGATCGGGAGAACCCATGCGGCAGCTCATAGGACATACCGGTCCGGTCACTTGTCTTCAGTTTGACGATAAGCAGCTAGCCACTGGATCCGCTGATCGGTCGATCCGCATTTGGGATCTGAGAACCGGTTGTATGCTGGATGCATTTGCGTATGAGAACCCGATCCAGTCTTTGCAGTCGGATACTAGCAAAATTGTTTCCACGAATGGGGAGAATACGGTAAAGATTTATGATAGGATCGAGCAGACGCATTCTTCTTGTGGAGCAGGAGAAGACGATGAAGATGCGGCGGTTGTGACATATGCCCGGCATCAGGAGGGGTATATGGTGGAGGGTCGTACGGATGGTACGGTGGGCATATGGGCAATTTAGCCAAGCGAGCAGCTAATACTTTTTCTGTGACGAGCGTACGTGAGGAGCCGTACCTTCAACTCGGTCCTTAAAACCCATAATTTGCATTTTTCCCCTCACCGGGAAATGAACTTGAAAATGGTATCAAAATATACTAAGAGTCTAATTCTACCGAACTAATCTTCGTGCTAGATTCTCTGGTAGAGATAGGCTGCCAGACTCTTGTCAAGGTCTCCTACTTCATTGTTGTTGGATACGCAGGTCTTCTTTAGCCAATAGATGTATATAGGATTGAAAAAGACCCATGCAACTCCGTCGAATGTAATTGCGATGAAAACAACTCACGAAAAGACAATTCACGAAACGCATCTCTTGCATGTTATCTACCATTTCATTTGCACAATGAGACAAGGTGCAAGATGACATAGGAAAATGTGATCAGATCAGTTCTTAGATCGAAGCTCAATAAATTTGTTCTTCTCCTTTAGACTCAGGAGGTTTTCACCTAAAACAGACAGATTTTATCAGTGGACAATATGGTTCTATACAACTTGATATGACCTAAGAAGTCTTACTTCAGTTGCGGTAAATAAATGGAAGGCTTTAAAATGCCCTCAGAGAACTCGACCCGGCACTCGCTGGGCCGCTACGCTGAAAGAGAATTTGACCTCAAGAAGGCTTTTAATGCAAAACGATGAAACGGTCATATTTTGATCACGTCTAGGAAACTTAAAATCCGCAGCCATATCGTTTACATTTCAGAAAGTCAAATGCAATCAGCGTAATAGCTCCTCTTTTCTTTGCAGCTGATGGGACATATTACTAAACATAAAATGTCGTTCATCAAATTTCAGCAGTCTTCACAGTTTATTGTCAAATCTTGGACTGCACTTTAGATGTCCAAGTTAAATAGTAAAAAACTCGGTAAGCGATAGAAATGGCTCACAGAGCATATCATCAGACCATGCAAGCGAAATATATCAACTTTTTTTGCACTATAAACTATATCTGCAGGGAAACTTTTACCTACATGATCTCCGCATTAAGATCTTTACCAATTCGGCTTACCCAAAGAAAAAAAGAACGAGTATGATGCCTTTCTTTCGAGACCACTGTCCTTCCGCAATATCAGGAGACGAAAGAACCACTTGAGGAGGGACTTCAGTCTGCAAGAACTAGAGAAAGCACTTCATAAAAACAGAAAATCTGCCGCTCCAGGCCCTGATGGGGTCCCTTTTGAATTCTTTCAACAGACCTGGAATGTAACCGGTCCACTGCTTCAAGAAGCCGGAAACAACATTCTTAAAACAGGAAGGCTGCCCGCCACGATGAAACAGATCCTCATCAAGCTGCTCCCGAAAAAGGGGCCAGACGGAGATGCCAAATTCGTACAGGCCGATAACTCTGAGTAACACATCCATTCTCCTGCAATGAATCGACGCATTCTCAAAACTTTCCCTCAGAAAGTCGCAGCCGACCATACAGGTTTCGTGCCAGAGAGGCAGATGCACCACAGCGTTCAAGGTGTTCGGGATTTGGCGCATGAATTACTGAAACAGGGCTCACCGGAGATGGAGAATTAAGCTCGATTGTGGACTTAAAGAAGGCTTTGGCACAATCCGTGTTGACTTCCCCCAAGTCTCCCTTGAAAAAATGGATCTTGGACCCAAATTCAGGAACTTCTTCAATGCAATTCTCACCGAGCACATTGGAATTGTCTACATTAACTTCAGCCCAGGACCTGGACTTATATTTAAACCTGGAGTGAGAAAAGGTTATCCTTCATCTCCCTCCTTATTTATATTCGGACTGGAATTGTTAGCCAATCAACTGTAAGAAGCTCTGGCGGGTCTATCGTTCACCGAACAGATCAAGCTCAATTTCAAGCTGGCACTCTATGCAGATGATCTAGTGGTGGCGCTGTCCTCAGCTCAAGAACACCACAAATTCCGGAGTATTATGCGGGAATACGAAGGCATCTCAGGAATGCGTTTGAACTCTCATAGAACAGAAGTATGGTATATTAAGCAGTCGCCAGTTTGACCCATCATCCAATAGGGGGTAGCTAAGTTGCTTAGTGCGCCAGGAAATTATCTGAGGGTCTCCATACACCGAGTTGAATGGACAGAGAGATGCAAATTCATTATGAAACGAATCAATCTACGTTCGAAAGCTCAAAATATATACTCTGGCTAATGTTCGCATAAGCAAGGAACGACTATATATAACCCTTTGTTTCAGAGGGTTTGGTCTCATCGATTTGAAAATGCAATTACAAGGCAAAAGAGCTAAATGGAAATATGAGACTTTGCACCTTCAACACTATCCTTTTACTTATTTCAGATCACAATTGCAAGGATTGATCGATGATTGGATGAATCTAGGTCAGGCTACAGGAAAGGAAAACAACAGCTTTTGGTTTGCTCCTCTATTTTTGAAGAACCCCAGACTCAAGTACGCCAACGAAAACCTGGGACTTTTTACGGATTTCACGCAACTGATCCTCCTTTCCAACATGGGGTCATATCTGGCAGCTTGGACGGCAACAGTCAAACCCGACAAATCACCGTTTCCTGCCGACAACTCGGTGACAAAGAGAAAGAAAAAGCCATTTGCGGACCAGTGAACTTGAAGAGGCGTTATTGACAACTCCACCTCCGCAGAAGGAGAGTGATACAATCAAAGAATATCTGTTGACACTTTCTGATAGGCAGAACAAAGTAGAAGGCCTCACATCCAAGACGCTCCACAGACTATAGCTAACTACCTTACAGTATGGAATAAGCATATCATCCCCAACTAGCTCTCACATCAAGAGGTCCAATCACAGTGGGGAAAAATGTGGAAACGGATATCCTCTATTCATCGTTCACTACCAGGCACATTGGAAGTGCTACACATTACTCTACTAGGATATCTTCATGCAAAGTATAATGAAAACGCGATGCGCCTCAATCTAGCGGATCAACCGTTGGCAAAGAACGAAATGTGTAGCCTAGGTTTGGAGGAAAAGGAAAGTTTTACCCACATCTTCGAAGGATGCAGGATAACCCAGCAAATATGGAAAACAATTTCGAAGGACAAAGAAAGGTAAATAACAACAGCTAGAATTACCGATATCACTCAAATAAACATAGACTCTCTTTATGTTCATGACCTCTTTCTGTATGTGGCGCATTACCTGAAAGCAAAACGATATTACATGGGAACGAAACTCCAGAAAGTTAAACGGAGAGTCAATATAGAGGCAGGAAGTAGGGCGATGGAACATGCTCCATGCTTGCAAAATCGGACATATCTGAACGAGGTCAAATAACAACAGTAAGATTAACATTAAACTGAAGGATCACTTTCTACATGAGAGAAACATGAAAACTCTCAAAGAACAGAAATGACAAAAGGCGAACAGAATATAAAGTAGGTTAAATTTGTGTTTTGATGAAACTTTTGAGTGCAAAACAAAAACAAATGTAGTTTCGTCTGCACTCAATTTGACCATGGCAGTTCCCCGTCTCACCGCAATTGTCATAGGCGGCGGCATCTCAGGAATAAAGGCTACTGCATACTTGACAAGAGCAGGTGTAAGTACTATTTTACTTGAAGCTAGAGATAGATTAGGCGGAAGATTGCTTACAAATCGTAACGGATCTCTTGTATTCGATGAAGGAGCGTCTTGGTTCCACGATACGCTCGATAATCCTGTCTTTGAAAAGGTGGTAGCTACTGGCACTGACTCTTGGTATTTTGATGACGGCAAAAGCCTAACTGTAACAAGGAATGGTATTCTGGATGCAAACGATAAGATTGAACCTGTGGTCGATGAAATGTTAAGTTATCTCAATCACAGATCTTCATACTCGAGCGATAATATTTCGCTTAGAAATGCTGTACGTGAATACTTGTATAGACAGCGTAAAGTGTTAACAGATATTCAGCTCAAATTCACGCCTCAGGCAATTAGGTTCCTTGAGCTCTTTATAGGACAGTCGTGGAATACGCTGTCTGCTGTTTCAGATAACGTACTTGATAGTGGACGGAATGCATACGCTATTGGGGGTTACGACAAAGTTTGGCGGCGTGAAGCGGAGGACATACCAAAGAAAAATATACTCCTTAACACTGTGGTCAGCAAAGTGGAAGAGACAAATTCTGGAATCGTCGTATCGTGTAAAGATGAGAAAAAATTCATATGCGATTACCTTATAGTGACAGTTCCACTCAGCCTGTTGAAGCTCGAAGTAGGCGAAGTCGGTGCCATCGAATGGGATGATTGTACCAAGAATGTTATCAATTCTGCCACTAGCAAACTCAGTTTTGCGGCTTTAGGAAAAGTATATTTGGAGTTTGAACAAGCTTTTTGGCCCAAAGATGTCGACCGGTTCTTTTGTTTGGGAGATCCCGATATGGCTCTCTTCAATGATATCAAACAGAACAGAATGTCACAGAGCCTATCTCAAGCTCCTCCAACCGGTGAGCCTAATCCATGGGATTATCCTGTCGTCTTTTTAAATGGTCATAGACTGGGAGGTAAACCTGCTCTGATTGCAATCACTCAGTCACCGGTGACTGATTATATTGAGGCTGACGTCGAGCAAAGGGCGTGGAAGTATCTGAAGCCAATGATGAGCGCGTTATCTGGTCTCCCAGTGGTTCCAGAACCAAAATTGATCCAAGCGTCCCAGTGGACAAAAGATCCATTTGCACGAGGATCCTATACGGGGCAAGAATTTGGCGATGATTACAGCGGAATTCACATTTTCGAGGGTGGTGCTGAAAATATAAGGTTTGCAGGGGAGCATACTGTTATTCAGGGTGGGGGTTGTGTTCACGGTGCGTGGAAGAGCGGAGAGCGTGAGGCGAGACATATTATTGAGAATTTGAGGGGCAAAGGAATCGACGAGTTAGCTATAGACAATGATGTTTGAGCTAAGTTGCAGTGGCACACCTACTGTCATATACCATATTTCCGTTGCGGCGTTGGTATAGGACGTGTGGCCGAGTGGTCTAAGGCGACCGACTCAAGTTCGGTTCTCGTAAGAGGCAGGAGTTCGAATCTCCTCGCGTTCATGTTTTTGCTGATGTGCTCTCCAGCGATCGGAACGGGTTTTTCTTGCTCACGTTACCTCCTGTCTGTTCTTTCCCTCCACTCATCCAATGAAAAGGCTTCTTCAGGTAGAGAACATCTTCTGTTGAAATTGACTAATAATTGTAAGGGCGGATTGTCTTTTAAAACTAAAGATGCAACACGCCCTCACTTTAAGAAGTAACACTTTTGATAATTTCCTTCCCCTGAATGCCGGGCCTCTGATTCATTCTCCCCCCAGACCGACCTCCTTTCCAACTGCAAGCCTCCGAAACCTTTGTAAGCGGATGACGAAAGCTCAACACAAACTAAAGTACGTTGATTTAGACGAGAGCTATACCCTGTAGCAGTGACCTTGAACTATCATATACTCCACCTCAAAAATACTTTGAAGAATCGCCTTTTACAAATAGAATTCTACATGGCCACCTTCCCGCAACCTTCTGACGTCTCCCACGATCCATTTGCTTCCGACCACTATCAGATGGAGTACGTACAGCAGAGACCATTTTTCTCATACCGGAATTTTTGAGATAAAAATCACTGTAACCAAGAACGGCCTGCCAGATTTCGATGCCTTCATTGTTGATAAAATCAAGTCGTGCGATCGTACTTTTCTGATCATTAATAAAGAAACAAAGTCATTTTTGGGGCTCCATGCCAACATTTAGTCATTCGGCATCATGCATACTCTCTTCGTACATCTGTTCAGTGAAGTCCAAAAAGTAATATATGGCTGAGGGAAGGGCAGTCAGGTGAAGGTGATTATAAGGATTAAATGCAGATAGACAAGCCCTGTTCTCTCGATGAAAGGCTTCAAGCTAGGAAATCACCGATATCTTTATGTCTTGGCTTGACAGTATAAATAGAATATCTCTCGTCACGAAACATTGAAAACTTGCGCATATGCGTTTTCAAAACATGGTGCTAAAAATCAGCCAAGTTTATGATAGACAGCCTCAACTAGTCCCTCCTTGATTTCAGGATGGCGATAGAAAGGCCTTTCGGGGTTCCGTTGAATTAGCCTTTGCTCAATGTCTTATAATCGTGAAGCTATTTTACAACTGCATAACACGAGCATTGTGTAATGAAGCATGACCTGGAATTTCTGGTGCCAATCGCCGGTTGCCACATTATGGTGAGAGTAAATGACTACTAGAAGCATGAACAAAAGTCGAGTGCAACGTGGATGAGATGATGCTTGATTAGACTGCTATTAAGGCAAGAGGATCTTGTATGACAGCATACACGCTGCGCAATAGTTAGACATACAATGCTCTATGTATCAATTATGTACTCATGCAAACTCGTTGAAAAGCGTTACTGTGCCCACTGCATACCTTATACACTTACAATAAGCAGCCTTAAAGGGCATCATCCCTCTTTCTACTAGCAACTACATCCGTCTCTTATTAAGCTTATCAGAAGCTGCCCTGCATGGCTCGAAAAGAAAAATCCCAAAAAAAAATCATTATCCCCATTCCGTTTATCAAATACTTGCATAGTGCTCAACCACTTCAATACTTTTCTTCACACCCGTACACCACAATATGAGCTTCAACCAGACTCCCACAGTTGTCGTTCTACGAGAGGGGACCGACACTTCTCAAGGTCGCGGACAGATTCTGTCGAATATAAACGCGTGCATTGCTATTCAGGATACTTTGAAGCCGACGTTGGGCCCACTTGGATCCGACATTCTCATTGTAGGGTCCAACGGGAGAACCACCATTTCGAACGACGGCGCCACTATTCTCAAGCTGCTAGACGTTGTTCACCCCGCTGCCAAAGTGCTTGTTGATATCTCAAGATCACAGGATGCAGAGGTTGGTGACGGAACCACTTCTGTTACACTTTTTGCCGGGGAATTCTTGAAAGAGTGTAAGCCTTTCATCGAGGAGGGCATCTCTTCCAACGTGATTGCCAAGGGATACCGTAAGGCTGTGCAGCTTGCGGTGCTGAGAATCAAAGAACTGGCGAACGAAGTTAATACTGACTCTCGCGAGCTTCTGGAAAGATGTGCCCGTACCGCCATGTCGTCTAAGTTGATTCACAACAACTCTGACTTTTTCACAAAGATGGTGGTGGATGCCGTGCTTTCGCTAGATCAGTCTTCGCTTGACGAGAGGCTGATTGGGATCAAGAAAGTGGCCGGCGGTGGAATGGAGGACTCTCTATTTGTGAACGGGGTGGCTTTCAAGAAAACCTTTTCGTACGCTGGTTTCGAGCAGCAGCCCAAGCTTTTCTCTCACCCAAAGATCCTAAACTTGAACGTGGAGCTAGAGCTTAAGGCCGAAAAGGATAACGCAGAAGTCCGTGTAGAGCACGTGAGTGAATACCAGGCGGTTGTTGACGCCGAGTGGCAGATCATCCTCGATAAGCTGCAGGCGATTGAGGAAACCGGCGCAAACATCGTTCTGTCGAAACTTCCAATCGGAGACTTGGCTACACAGTTTTTCGCAGACAGAAACATCTTTTGCGCGGGGCGTGTGGCTGCGGACGACATGGACCGCGTGATCCAGGCAACGGGCGGCTCCGTCCAGAGCACAACCTCCGATATAAAGCAACAACATCTTGGAACGTGCGACAAATTTGAAGAGTCCCAGATCGGTTCGGAGAGATACAACTTTTTCTCCGGATGTCCTCAGGCAAAGTCGTGTACTCTGATTTTGAGAGGAGGAGCAGAACAGGTTATTGCTGAAGTCGAGAGATCTCTCCACGATGCAATAATGATTGTGAAACGCGCTGTTCAGAATAGTTCTGTTGTGGCCGGAGGTGGTGCTATAGAAATGGAGATATCAAAGTATCTGAGAGACTACTCTCGGACTATTGCTGGGAAGCAGCAGCTCATTATTGGAGCTTTCGCTAAAGCCTTGGAGGTGATCCCCAGACAACTGTGTCAAAATGCTGGGTTTGACGGGACGGATTTGCTGAATAAGTTGCGTGCGGTCCATGCCAAGGGCGAAACGTGGTTTGGTGTTGATTTCGAGTCGGAAAGCATCGGCGATAACATGGAAAAGTATGTGTGGGAGCCAGCTATTAACAAGATTAATGCGCTTGAAAGTGCTACTGAAGCTGCTGTGTTGATTTTGAGTGTGGATGAGACTATCAAAAATGAGCAGAGCGCCCCGCCGAATGCTGCTGCTGCACGGGGTATGGGCATGCCCCGTTGAGCGCGCCGAATCGAAGCGAAGGGCTATTTTTTATATACACATAAAGTATGCAATGGAATGCTCTTATTGCGATCATGCTCTACGACGAAGCGAGCGATCAAGTGCCAGCGAGGAGCTAAATTGAAATATCAATTTCAGTATCCAGGAGTGTATCTAACATGTGCTTGAATGAGAGACGCATGAATCCTTTCTCACAATTATCGATAAATCTACCAGGGTTGAGTGTGCCTCTTATTATCGGCCCTGAACTACTTTCCGCAAAGGATCCCCCTGCACAAAATTGCATCGAGGGCCCTAAAGAGATCGCGTCCCGTTTATTCTAATGCCTGACTTGAAATATTGGGCCCCACTCTCAACACGATCTACTCACTTGTTGAACCTGAATTGAAACGCAAAAAATTCGCCGCCTCAGAAGAGTGAGACATTCATCGAAAATGTTTTATCTGATAGCCTAACTGCATTTTCTCAATTATAGCTTTAATATGCCTTATGCCTGCCTATCAATTAGCATCAAGAACATTGCTGAGTGCCATCCACACAAGCTGACTGTAGCCAGCAGGTCCCGGCCAGTAGCAATGTTGCCAGCATTGTCGGTCTTTGGTTGAACAGTAGAGCAATTTTTTGATGGTGGACCAGTAACTGAATCAGATCAAAAAAATTTCAATCCAAGTGTTCAGCGCTCAAACTTGAAATAATCAAAGAGAAGGACTTTGAAAACTCTCAGATTTGAATATGCAGGAGATATAGTTGATGCGTTGACGATTCAAGGTTCCATACACTATTGACGCCAGTCTCAATATGCTGCCGGATTTATCAGTCAAGGACAGTCCAGAGTTTTCTTGCGATATTCACATTCCTGCTATAATTATAATTGAATAATGCAATTCAGCATAGCAGTATAATACGTTATTTTTGGGGCCTTCATTCACTCG
Source organism: Citeromyces hawaiiensis (assembly GCA_030567395.1). Lineage (NCBI taxonomy): Eukaryota > Fungi > Ascomycota > Pichiomycetes > Pichiales > Pichiaceae > Citeromyces > Citeromyces hawaiiensis. Next base: position 86,500 of record JAJLSF010000304.1, read on the forward strand.
GTACGGCTGAGCAGCCTTTTCCCCGCTCTTGAAAGAGTTTCAGTATTTTCCACTTATAGGGATACGAAATATAAACTCTCAATCATTGATCAGCCGCCGCTCTCAGATTCGGAGGACGGTGAGCTAAAGAAGACATATTTTTTTTTGATGCTTTTAAAAAAGATAGCAACGTGGTTCAGCTCATTGCGGTTTTTTCGCTGGACATTTCCATCCCTGCACCACCCAAAAAAATTATCATCAGCCATTTCTGCCTAGTTTATGAGCAACAGCCTAACAACGCCACATTCATGACAGAGGCTTCTGTTATCACAAAACCAGAGGGACCGGTTGTCCCGAAACGTTTCACGCTTATTGACCGGATAAACTCTTACACTGCACGAGACGCGCGTGTTTTGCGAATTGTTCCGATCGTTTCCGCATCTGTTTCCATTGCATTCGGGATAATAGGCGTTTACAGTTTCTTTGCGATCGACAAGCGGAACCGTGTTTTCCGGCACCAGCTGATTGTTTTCCTCATTCTTTTCGATCTACTCAAGGCTGTCATTCTTTTAATCTATCCTGCTCGAATATTACTTTCAGCAGAAAGAGATTACTACGACCAAAATTTCTGTCAGGTTGTTGGCTTCTTCACAGCTACCGCTATAGAGGGAGCTGATGTGGCCATCTTGAGTTTTGCAGTACATCTTGCGCTTTTGATTTTCCGTCCTGCAGATAAAGTAAAACACGGTAAAAATCTTGAAGGAGGACTTTTTAGATATAGATACTTGGTATATGCGATTTCCGCTTTACTGCCTTTGACGCTGGCGTCTTTGGCTTATGTCAACGATGCGGGGTACGTTGGAATTACCAACTGGTGTGCACTTCCACCAACTCCTGTTACTTACCGGCTTGTTTTGAATTGGGCTCCTCGCTACGCCATCATCATTACCATCTTCCTTATATACGGCTCTATATACTGGCATGTTTCCAAGCAGTACCGCCAGATGAGACGATCTTTTGGTGATTTGCATGGAGAGCGAACCAAGAAAAAATGGTACAGAAAAGTGTTATCCGTTTTCCGTTTCTTTGGATGGCTAATTTTCCCAGATATTCAGTTGGTTTCTGAAGAGCCATCTCGTAAGTACGGAGATATGGTGGATGTGCCCAATTCAGAAACAACTATCGGGAATAATGTCGGGAGCACTCAAACAGAAAAGGCTAACGAGCTTGATCACGCAAGGGAAAACGTCAATCGTGAGACTTTCCGTAATTTCGAAATGAGAAGGCTCCAAATCGTTCGCCAGATGAAGTCTATCTTTATCTACCCCATCTCATACGTGATTTTGTGGCTCGCTCCGCTTGCCGTACAAGCGACGCAATACAACTACCAGTATGAAAATGGGATATTTTGGCTCAACGCTATATCTTCTTTCATGCAGCCTTTCAATGCCACGGTAGATACCCTGGTTTTCCTCCTGCGGGAAAAGCCATGGAATCTTACCACAGACTCTTTGGACACTTCTCCCTTTGAAGACTTTGAGTACTCGCTTCCTCGGACCCTCCTAAGCTTTCTCCCGCTGTTCCACTTGCCAGATAGCAGGGAACAGCGAATGAGACGGTATTTGCTGGAGGACGCACAAAAGGGTCCCAATGCTCATAACTCTCACGACTTTTCAAACATCTTGGCTGGAAACGAGCTGGATTTCGTCCAGCCAAAGATGGATGATCTGGCTGGCCCTAGAAGGCAGTCGGAAGTGAGTTGGAACTCATCAGTAAGCGCAGGCAGACAGTCGCCGCGAGATAAGTCAAAATTAATAGTAAAGGCTTTGAAAAAGCCTCTGGAAAAACAGACAAAAGACGATGAACAATTAGATCATGGAGAGGATATGGATTTAAGGGACTTTTTGAAAAAGGGCCCGGGGTAATGAGGCGAAGCTCGTGGCCAGCAAAGGAAAACCTATATAAAACAGGAAATATTAACCTTTCAAAATGAATCATTTTTTTTTGACTCGGCTGTGACAGATGAGGCATCATGTTCTTCGAAGTAGAGTGGTCAGGAAATCTATAAAGGGAAATTATATGCATAGTTTGAGTATTTGAATGTACCCTAAGCCGCCTTACTAGCGCTTATTACCGATGCTATTTCAGCTGAGGATGGGAAACAAAAATCGAGTGAGACCCCAAATGGTGAGTATATTTTGCCAGGTATAAATGTCAGAGAAGACTTATGTGGGAAACGACAAACAGAAGCCCGATAATGCTCTATTCAATTGGCAGATTCCGGCGAGACGCAAATGACATGTCAAAAAATAAAGTGGGTGACTTTTAGCAGTAGTTCTCATGGGAGCCCTCGAAAACCTTGAGAGAATACTTCGAGAGAACATTGCCACAGAATGATTAGCTTGAAGTTTATGATCCTCTGATAGTCTTGAATGTTAAGGTCCCCTGAAGATACTTGAAATGGGTCAGCTAGGGATCGGACTTAGGGAAACTTGATCTGGGCGTGCTGACACTACACAGTCAACCTGTATATATAGTGGCCCACCTAAAGATGGTCCACATGCTGGAGTATCATCCTCCCTTGCCCCAACGTCCCATCCATAATCCGAAAGAGCAGCATATCCTGGCTTCCGCTCCTATGATCGTACCTTACTCCCCTGGAAGCCTCATTGTGCGCCTCTTTTGTTTCCTAGACGAGTAGCTATAAAGGAGACCCGTCGACTCAGATAAAGGTCACCAGATCCGGCGGGTCTGATCTTTTTGTCGACCCCGGGTCTGGATCAGATCAGATCCATTACGAAGATCAGGTCTCAGAAATATAAAGTTCGTTCGGAAACGGAGGTTTGCCGAATAACTATCTACTCTTTTGAATGTAATTATTTGTACGTATAACTGACCCTCTTTCGGAAACAAAATTGCAGATACCTACATAAACCAGCATATTTTTTATGTTAGATCCGGGGAGACTTGGCTTGATCTTTTTCCAGAACCCTGGTCTAAATCCTGGATCAGGTGACCCTCATATTTGATTAGTTTCATTCTCTCGACTCATTCTGTCGTGTTTGCAAAGATATCGTCGGACTCACTCAGTGACGGAGGATATTCCCTTATAGTACGAAGACATGTACCTTCCTGCACGTAAAGACATGGCTCTATGGAATATCCATTGTAAGGCAGTCAAGGACGGTAGGAGGAAGGGAAATGAGAGGATTTGGCGCAGTTAAAGGCGGCGCACCGAGCGATATGCGTTTTCTTAGAAGTTGCTTTACGTGCGTTGATATATCCTATTGATGATTCGGGTCGGTGGAGTATGCTGAGTGCTTCAAATTTGGTGGTATATATCTGATTTCGAAGTTTTGTTAGAAACGCAACTTGATAGCAGAGTAGTGAGGAGCAATTAATCATTGCATAGAGGATTGGGATCATATCTCTTGACCTTATTTTTCCCGAAGTAGCTTTGTATCCATGACTAGATGCAAAAAATGGTAAACTCTAGGCACAATACAACGTTTGGCCCATTAGAAGGTTGATAAATGCATATGGCGGTCGTTATACTTTACAATTGAAATATGTAGAAGATGAGACACTATGGTATATCCTTGTAATTGAACTACGGTCGATCTAATACTTCAAGAGTCTAGTCAGTTCGACCTACTCGATACATTCAATGAAATTATACTTGAAAAAAACCTGATTGAGTATTCAGATAAACTATTCAAGGCTCGTTATAGACTCTCGCCCACAATTTTTTTGAACCCCACCAAAATTTCCTGCCTTTTAACACCATCCGAAATATCGTTCGAAAGAATCCGATCGATATCATTCCACGTTTCGTCAGAAACAGAGGGAACAGCAGTCTTCAATACCTCTTTCTTTGGACCTGGTGCTACTATAAGAGAGATTTCAGAGTCTATATCAATACCATTTTTCCACAAAAAATCTTCCAACGCCATCTCATCGTGTAAAACTTTAGATTTGTACATCACTTTAAAATTCTGCAATTCGGCGAGGTCGCTAACTTCTTCCAGAAGAAGTGACTTTACTTTATATACTGTCGTTTTAAGGGGAGCATCCAAAGAATATGTAAACTTTGGTGGTCTAATTGACTTGAAAGTGAGCTTGACATTACGAGATTGTGTCTCTTTAGTCTGAGGCACATTCACCTTGTCTAAGGGTGGGAATCCAAAATTTCCCCTGAGATCCGTTCGCGTGCAGTCATCATCAAACCTCTTTTTCTGGCATGTCACACTGAAAATGCTGAGAAAGTTGGCAACAAGGGTCTCTTCGCTCATTATCAAATATGATTTATATGGTGTACGGATGTGACCGTCGGGCTTTTCCGATAGAGAATTTGTTCATTGGCGGACGTTGAATGCAAAAGATGGGAGATCAAACCTTTATCATGCCTAGATATTAATGATCCTGATGTTACCTGTCGAGAATAGTGCGTGTATTGTACTCTATCAGCTATATAAAGCTGACCTGGATAGAATGACCTCCCTCAGTCTGTATGTCATTATATGCCAATATATAAATATATCTGGTTTCTTCGTTGAGTAAGACTCGACTCATCTTGTTCTCGCCCACTACTTGATGACTTGAAGCTCACTAATATCAGATTTCGAATAGGTGCTGCGACTCACGACTAGTTTTGGGTAAACCTGTATTGGGAACCAGTTGATGGATTGTAGTCCGACTAGCAAATCACAAAACTATATATATACTACAATCAGAGGTAAAGAGAGAGAAGTTGAAAGAGTAGAGGAAATAAATGTAGATATAAAATCACATTCTTCCGATAAGTGTCAAGTCATAACTTGCATCTCTTATCTCCGCATCTATCATTCCAGATAGGGAATTTACGGCTCCTAGGGTCCTTATTAAGGATCGCGTTACTTCACTTGCATAAAAGATAACCGATTTGCTTGCAATGGGTTAGATGAATGTCCGTGACAATTCCGGTCTAGCCAACAACTAAAGCTTTCGTAAAGTGGCTGAGGTATTTGTATGCTCGACAGTGGCATAAACTATCGTTTGTTCGCTGCATTGCATGATTTGTGAGCAGAGAGGATCGCGTTTTGACAAACCGACTTTGCCGTTTAAGTCACTCTCGAAGAATGGTCGCTGATTGCAAAAATAAATAGACATCGTATCTATGAATAAAACAGAATTTACTTTGGATTTTTTTGCTTTCAGATACATGCTCGCTCCCCGATGAAATATATTCCAGTCGAGTATTTGTTTAGCCCGTTCCATGCTACTAAGACAGTCCAAATAGAGATGATGTTTCAGAAGTGCTGCAAGGTCTTCACTTTCGAAAAAGCTAGTCTCAAAGTATTCGCATCTAAGGTCATTTAATGTTTCCGAAAAGAGCAGCTGATGTAGCACAAGCTACTTCATGGCTCTGTCATGCACGTGTTAAAGAATGTGGTCCCAAGCAGAGGCGTACTGAAATAAGTCGAGAATCCTACCTATCGAGCCAAAGGGTGAGACGAAGACAGAGCGCGACACTTTGATTTTAGTAAAAAAGGTGTTCCACGCAGGCTTTGATCGTTGAATACATCCTACTACATGATGAGCCGATTTTGAGTCAGTGTGGTGATACATATTCAGCTAGATAGCGTGACATCGAGCCAGTACGAGTACTACTGTAAGCCATTTCCATACTTGCCCCCTTGTCTTCACTTCTTCCTTGCTGTTCTTACACTCCGCTATATGTCCTGTGTTGTGTTCAGCACACGTACTAATACATTTTCGATTCATTTTTTTTTCATTTTTTGACAACATGCTGACTATTTTCAGCCAAGGCAGCTTCAATTTCTATTTTTGCATCACCATCTCCTAAAAATCACTAGACCGATCTTCCATCTCTGGATATCTCTAAGGGGTTCCATTCTGAGTGCATTTCAGATTTCTGTGCGGCTCAAAAAGTACATGAACACCTCCACCACAACCACAAAGGAACAGCCCTCTGTAGCATCCTCGCGACCGATATTCTTCAACGTCCACGAGTACACCATTCATGACTACCGGGAAGTGGGAGAAGATATTAAACGTTATCATGAAATACCCTTGATTGCAACGCATTTCCCGTCGCCCTACTCAGTGTTGAACTCTGCGGAGGAGCTCTCAAGCCGCATAGTTCGTATTCCTCGATGCTTCAGAAATAACAATGAATATCCTCAGTTTTCCGAGAGCCTTCCCGGTCTGGAACCAGGTGCCGTGAACGATGGGGACGAAATTTTCCGCATTGAGGGTCAACACCTGGACCACTGGTTTGGCAAGTGTTCAATTTCGCCGCTTTCAAACTATTTTTCGCAGGCCGAGTTTTCGGAAATTGTAGAATCTGTAAATAGCTATCTGAAGAGGGCGTACGGGCTTTCTATGTGGAAATTAGTTTGGCAGCTACTGGAGTTCTGGGACGTTGGTGTTTTGCGCAGAATTTATTCGGGAAACGATAAAAATGAACTAGATCAACTAGCAAAATGGATAGATGTTTTGAATGGGAAATTTTTGCAGAGCGGCAAACCTGTTAGGATAATTCACCCCAAACTGAACGGATACTTGAGTCTGGACTTTGAAATTCCGAGACCTAGTGAGCCTGTTTCGACTTTTTCAACCGTCCATTCCACTTGAGCGCCCGAAGACTGATATTCTTGTCTCCGTAGTACTGGATGGAGTCCTTGAGCATGGCCAGCTTTTGCTCATCGGTGTATTCCAGGTTATTCAGGTACTGCGACGTAGGAGAGTTGTCGACGATGTCTTTGTAACTTTGCCTGTGCGTCTTGACGAGGTTTATGCACTCGTCTATCTCGTGCTGCGAGAGATGGGAGAAGTCGTTAACGGCAATTTTTTTAGAAAAATAGCACGTTTCCAGTAACTCGTTCGGGTTTGTCAGACGTTTCGGAAAGCTTTGCAAGAGCTGAAAATACTCAGGAACAAGGTGCTCGTGCACAGCCTGAGCATCGTTGTTTTCTATGTACTTTGGTATAGTGAAGCGGGTTTTGATATTTTTCAGAGACGGGGTCATCATCTGAAACAGCGAAACAGAGATTTTAAAAATCGCTTTGGAGTCCTCGTAGAAAAGGCAGTCCCATATGCGCAAGGTCACCTCTATGGGTGTTACCCCAATAAACATACTCATGAACCAGGAGGTGGTACAAAATGCGAGAGGAGGCAAGTCAATGAGGAAATCTTTTGTAGTTTTCTTCTCCAAATTGAGCCTGCGATGTGTGTATGCTGCTGACTTCAAATGTGCGGATTCTGGGTAAATGACCGACCACACTTCTGGGACATATTTTTTGATCAAAAGAAGAAGTACTCCCTGAAACACGTTGACCCCCTCCAAATTGAGATCGTGTATTCCTGGGAGAATCTTGTTTGTGATGATGGTGAGCATCCAAAAGGACTTTTCCTCATCCATAAATATCAGCAAAAGACCAGCTATAAAGTTGAGCGACTGACAGTACCCAATATTCGGGTTATATGCTGCAAAACAGTATAGAACCCTTCTTAATGACATTATCAGAGGAGACTCGCACTCATCACGATTTGCAAAATGCTCATTGTCAGGAAAGGTTCTGTGTAAGTCCTTCTCTATCGCCTCAGTGTTTGCATTGCGCATTTCAAGTGTCTCCATCACAAGCTTATCGTACAGCCCTACATTCTTATTGAGTTTTTCGTTTCCCTTAGCAAAATGGAACCAAGCTGCTCCTCGCCATTCGGAGGGAATCCCCTTTCGAACAAACCGTTTCAGCTCTTCAGATCGAGCAGGAAAACGCGTTACATTCTCTATACTCAGCCCATTTCTAATCATAAGCTTCTCCCACTTTATCTTACGCCGAACCAAGTACACCGAGTAGTCGTCCCACCACGCATTATACTCGCTAGTGGAAACATGACTGCTTTTTTTTAAAAATCCATACCGATCTCTATCTGAGTTGACAGCCTTTTTTTTTACGTTCAGATCCATGCTGTTTCTCACCTCGTCCGCAGAAGTTCTGGAATCCCTCATCCGTTTGAAGCTGTCTTCGGGCTGTGACCCGATCTGCGGATCGGTATAGTAGTCCAAGAAACTCAGTCCCCCATCGGATGAGGTCTTTGCGTGGGACATAGAATCAGAGGTATGGATGTATATGTCATAAAAGATGAGATTGACTTTGTTCGCGCACTACAGCTTTTAGCGACTCCAGGTTTAGTAAAGAAAATTTCACCGCACTCATATTCAGTGCCTTATCAGATTGTGTTGTTTGAAATCAGCTTCCGCATAGCCCGTAGTAGCCTCTTAAGTGGCGATTTGAGATGAATCTGCGGTCATTCTGCCAAGCGTCGCGCTCTAGGCTTACCACGCGAACACTATTATGGTCGTTTTTGCTCTCGTAGAAGCTCCTAGCTTGCATATCGTCGCGAATATTGTTACCCATCATTAGCTTGGGAAATGAATACTATGTACTCCAGTTTTGCTGGTTAGGTGAGTGAAGCATTCTAGCTTTTTCTCATTCGTCTCAGTGCCCGTTATCGACATGGGTTTCTGATAAGAAAAAGGCAGTCACTCTGCCAAACCTTGAACCTGGTCTAGCGCTGTCATAAACCTGGAGATTCTATGATTACACCAGCATCGAAATATACTAAACATCATGAATGTCTTACTGTTGTCTCAATGGAGGCTTCAGAGATACCCCCAACTGTGAGCTTAGATGTTTTCCAATGAGTAGAGAACCTAGAGATTGTGGCTTGAGTAACTGATGAATCACTCCTCTGGCCTTTTGCTTTTGAGCCAAATTTCTCATTACTTGTGTGATCCCCTAAAAAGTATACAGCTGTAAAGTATACAGCGCTTTCTCGAAAAGTAGGCTCGCCTTTCAAATATAATTTACAGACATCTGCACCGTCTTCTGGGAACGAGGCCCCCAAGGTACCGCACACGATGTAAGGATGCATGGAACGAGAACCTTTATGGAGATATCCGTACCAGCCTTCCAAGCAATACCCATTTTGCTCTCCAGAGCCGTTGCCTACCGGGATTCTCATCTCCGAGGGTGGAATGGAGTATCTGGATCCGGCTTTGGGGAACAGCTATTATTCTGCATTATGCTACAGGGACTCCCCAGTTTTGTCATCAAACAACCACAGAATGTCCAGCTTGATGGACATCAAGTCCCTTCCTATAATCAGCTATCAGTGGAACCAAGTGCTCAAAGATGGCGAACAAAGCAGTGTAAAAGGGTTCCAACATAGTATTTTCCCCTTGATCTACTCAGTAAGCACAGCCACCATTATCGCATGCTACTTGACCGTTATACTATTCACGAAAAATTATCTTGACTCGCAGAAACCATCTTTGCTTATAAAAAGCTCTTCTTTGCTGTCAACCATCCAGCTTCTCATAGTGTATATTACTTGCATAGTAAAGTTCTCGCAACAGTACCATGACGGCTATAATAGTGTTACCGAAATGGTCTCCTATATTCGCAGCTCGGTGCATTTAAACGTTATTTTTTTCATTTCATTTCTTCTGCTCCAGCTCACCCAAGCACAGATTGTGATGAGACTTTTCGGACGGAAGAAGGAAAAACAAGTTGCGCTTTTTGTCGGCGTTCTGCTGACACTTACGTGCGAAACCTTGTGGGCCGTTTCCACCTTCTTTCCTATCCCGCAGGAGCAGGATACAAGTGTCACATCTTCCATCTCATTGGTATCGGCATTTATGTATTTGTTCCGCATCTCCATGGCAATGATTTTTGCAGCGCTTATGGTTGTATACGCCTTTAACAAGCGTACTTTCATCTTTAAAAAGTCCATCATGCTGCTTACCCTCATTACGCTTGCCTCCATCAACCTATCTTTTGGGTTTTTTATCGCTGATGTTTCCAACCTGTGGGTCAACGAACTCAGTGATGTCTTCAACTTGGTCTCTTATCTTATATGTAATATCGTGACGTGGGAGTGGGTAAACAGGGTGTCTCAGCTTGAAAAGTTGAAACAGAAACAGGGTGTCTTGGGACGTCCTGTTTACGAAGATGACTTTGCTCCCAACAAGAACGTTTTATCGTTCCATGAAGAAGACTCCTACAGGTCTGGATCTCATCATTTCTCGCCTGACCCCACTGCGGAGCCTAAGTCAAAACTTAAAACTTGGGGAGCAAAATATTCTCGGTTTTATACGGGTCAATCCAGATTCGGCTCAAATTGGGGATCTAAAGTGGCTTTGGCTGTTTCAAGGTCAAAAAGTTCACAGCATCGCCCCGACCAAAGACGAAACAACGACGTCTATGTCTACAAGAAGAAGGAGGTTGCCCTGAGTGCGGATCCTGGTGTTTTCCCCAGCTGACGTGTATTCAATAACATGTTATAAAGCGTATGCTGAGTAGCATAAATTACGGTATGAGATGCTGCGAGTTTTCAGCAGAGACAGAAAACACTCCTCTCTGCCCTCTCTGATGGGATGATATCTCTTTTTCAACAAAGGAAACTCAGATATCAGCCTGAAGCATGATTTATTCACAAAGCTATCCGTTTGTAGAAAACTCAGGTTACATAATGAGCGAACGATACGTTTCAGCGGCTTTTTTTAGGCCGGGAAGTTTCGGCCATCAGGTAACTTAAGAAGGTGTTTCGAAATCATTCCATATCGAGAAAGAGTGGATGCTCTCAGGATGCGATGAGAACTCCCGTTTTATCTCCGAGATCCTATGCATTGGGTGAGACAAGCCCAAGAAAAAAAAAAAAAAAAGAAACAATGGACTTTTGTGAGGAAACTGAATTTTATCTCCACATGAAAAACTAGGGGCAAGTATTTTAAACCCCACGTGTATATAATAGCTCACCTATCATTGATGGTGTGAGGATGTTGTATTGACAATATGGATACTCTAGAAGACCTTCAAGATGGATTGAGTCTTCTCCAGCCCCCCAGTTCCCACTCCTCCAAGAGACTGGGCAGAAGGAGGTCATCGGTGTTGCGCAGGATCTCTGTTGGAAGTGCGACCGATTCTGTAGAGTTGGATCTCTCGGAAGACTACGAACAGCCCGACGACAATGTCGTTGTAGAAGAAGACGAGGAGATTGCTAGCAAGCCAGATGTACGCGACTTTAATCCGATAACTGTGCTTGGACGTGGAGCATACGGCAAGGTTATTTTAGTAAAACATAGCAAGAGTGGTTCACTTTTTGCACAAAAAGAGCTACGCAAGGCTTCGATTATAGTTAATAAGCATTTCGAGCGTACTATGGCCGAAAGACACATCCTGACCAAAATATCGAACCACCCTAATATTGTAAAACTGTTCTACGCCCTACACGATGATGAAAAAGTATACTTAATGCTCCAGTACGTTCCCGGGGGAGAACTCTTTTTGCACCTTTCCAAAGAAAACTTTCTCAGCGAGAAGACTGCAGCTTTCTATGCAGCGCAAATGGCGTCGGCTTTGAAACACTTGCATGATTTAGGTATAGTTTATCGTGATTTGAAGCCGGAAAACTGCCTTATAGACGCTCAGGGGTTTCTTGTGCTCACAGATTTTGGACTTTCAAAAGCTTCTGCAGATTCCACGGAGCCTCATGATTTCTGTCACTCCATCATCGGCACGCCAGAGTACATGGCTCCTGAAGTACTCAAGGGAGAAAATTATAGCTACTCGGTAGACTGGTGGTCCCTTGGAGCGGTTCTTTACGATATGCTTTGCGGTAAACCTCCATTTACAGGGAACAATCATAAAGCTATAAGCGATCGCATTATCAAAGACAAAGTAAAGTATCCCTTTTATTTCTCCGCAGACTGTAAAGACCTGCTCAACAAGCTTTTAAACAAGAATCTGAAAAAACGTATAACAGATCCGCGGTACTCGGAGCTTCAAAAGCACAGGTTTTTCCGAGATATAGATTGGGCAGCGCTGCATAAACGGGATACTACAAAGATATCTCCTCCGATAATACCAATCATCACGGACCCTGAGCTAGCTGAAAACTTTGCCCCGGAGTTTACAGGCATGGCTATCAGTATGAAGAAGGCTTCCTCGACGGAACAAAAAGAGGAGAAATGGTTTGATGGATTTTCTTACAAGGCAAGCGACAGCTTTTTAGATAGATTTATGAGATAGAACATGAAGTCGGAGTGAGCTCGCTTATAGATGAGCGAGAATAATATTATTCGCGAAATACTCCGTTTCTGTATTATATATCTGGTCAACTACTGTATGATGATTAGGAGATGGAGGGAGAGGGTTCCGCATTGAAATCAAAAGTTTAACCTGATATGTGGGGAGCATAATAAAGCAGTTGTTGTGGTTATTAACAGTTACTCAAACTCACTCAAAGTGATGGAGAAGAACATGCACCTTCATGCACATATGACAGGATGACATCATTCTCGGTCTAACGAATCTTCGCAGGAAGTGAGTAGTTAATTATACCACTAACTATGAGGCTCATTGCGATAGGCCAGTCCAAGGTCTAGTATTACTAGATAGGAAGACCTGCTTACATTTATGCAGTATGTTTGGTCAACAAAATAGGTTCACGCTCAGTCCAAGACCATGTTATTATATCTCGGATGGCGCTCTATGATTGGGACGTGATTACAGTTTCCAAACCTACCATGATACATGAATAGACGCGATCAAAGAAACCTGTTTGCGCACTACCTATATTTGACTGAGGGTGGTGTGAGGATGTGCAGTTTATTTCCTCACACCCAATATCACCTGACCACCGAGGCTAGCTCTAGAGCTCTCCCAAACTCGCTAAAAAGTGATCCCATAGCTCGCACTAGGAGGTTCACTGTCGGTCATTGCTGGATTCAATAATCTGTTGGCGCACTACCTTTATCTCCCAAGTCAGGTGTGAGAATGTGCACTATCTACGTCTTTCGGAACATGTTTAGTAAAAAGATTTTAACCTCAAGTAGTATTCAAGCCTACGCTTTTGCTTTCTCGACAGAACACTAAAGAGCTGAAGTCATGCCTTATTCGGCAAACCTACCATAGTAGGAGTGAGAATTACCACCAAGAGATTTTGATCTGAGCATCTACTGACTTTCTTGTGTGCATAAGTCCATTGACTTGTCTAATCCATTGTAATAGGCAACGTTTCCATGAAAAAGACCGCATCATCTTTGTTAAAGTTCGAAGTGTTTTATTGAAAGGTTTCCGAGGACTGCCCCTGGCCGGAGGGTAGAGCTTGCTTTGGGAAAGCCAAACTGCCCGCCGGTACTATTTAATATTGAGATACAATTTGGGAGATGATATATGTGTATCAGATTATCGGTAATATGTAAAACTACAGAGATCGCCCATTACCATGAATGAACAAGATTTAACATTTGCTGATATTGCAAGACAGAGAGCTACCATTGTTGATTAGGCGATTTACATTGGTGTGGCGTTATCGCGGATTGTACGGTAATCTATGGAAGCTAGATTCTGCTGTTGAGCATTTTTGGGATAGAGGGAGAAATGGCAGCTGTCAGACTTGGTAGCCATAAAAAAGAGGTAGCTTTGTACTTTGCTTATAGCCATATAGAGCAGATACATTAAATGCAGCTTTTCAAGCGGTATGAGCAGTGATGAGGCACAATCCAGTCACAAGAATGCTCCACGACTATGTCAACTTTGTACAGGTTCAATGTCTTCTATGAACTACAAGGTGAGTGCTTCCCGCCAGGTAAAATCGCCAGTCAGTCACTACGACTCCGAATTGGCTGATGAAGCCAATTGTTATAACTCCAAACGAGACTGGTTAAACATCTTTGTCCGCATAGATACAGCCCTCCAATCCAGTTTCAAAAAACTTATTCAAATTACATACACAGTGTATGAGGACTTTGTTTGCTTGAGAACATTTTCTGTCTCTTCCCATGGAACACCAAAAATCCCAGCATTGATTTTTGGCATATAAATATGCTCAAAATTGAGTTCTTCAAGAGCTTTTTTCGTATTTTGCAAAATCTCGCCTTTCGCGCTGTGGGATCCCCCACCGCCCACGCTGGTAAAAAGGCACGCTATCAGGACGTTTTCGCCAACACCTTGAACGAATCCTGGATCAGACTCACTAATTGGGATCACGAGACTTGTGCCCAGCAATTTTTCGGGATTGCTACGGAATTTACTGCAGTGTTGGCTATATAAAGAGTAACTGGATGGAAACTGGTGACTGAGAGCATAAGCAATACCACCACCCCATGAGCCTAAGCAGTTACAGGAATGCGCCAGCACAATTGGCTTTACGGAAGCCTTTTTGGTGATTTGTAAAAGATCGCCTTTTACGTAGTTGATGGACATAGTTGCGGTAGAGTTCGAGTCTCAGCTGAGGATGTTTCATGTAAGGTCATGAGAAACTTTTCATCTTAAAATGAGATAGAAAAAGCCTGTAATAGCTTCAGAAGTCTTTTCTTAGTCGAATACGGGGGCTGAAATTGTACGAAAATGAGTGGTCACTTCTTAATGTTCCGGGAGTATCAAAATCTCAAAATACGCAAACAACGATTTTATGCTGACATTTGAAGCCACTGGTTCAGAATCCAAATAGTCACTAAAGCATAAATTGAAGAGCATCTATAACCATAGATCGCCTCCATTGTCGCAGAGAGAAGCACTGATGAATGAATTTTCTTGCTGCGCACTCTTCTCATTCATACTCAAAACTACTTTTAATCACACCGATACATGCGCTTGTCTGCACTTTATCTCTTCCACCTCTCGAAATGGCATACTCCAGATCAGACAAACCCTTCAACAGTTCTACCCTCGTTTTCGGCTTCATCTCATACTTGTTGAGAATCTCCACGAATCCCTCAATCAAATCCACTAGCGCAAGCCCTTTAGACTTCTTCATCAGCTGTACCGTGGAGTAAGACGAAGCCCAGTCGTCTTTCAAAATTGAGTCAAGCACCGTCTCCACGTCAGTGGGATTAGGAGCTCCTATACAGTTATAGATCATATCCAGGTCAATCTCGTCATCAGGGTTTTCTGGATTCAACGAAGCCTTACATGACTGTAGCACATTCAGTGCGCGTCTCATGTCTCCCTGAGACAATTTAAGAACCGCATCAAATGCGTCAGGCTGTATTTTCAACTGTTCCTGCTTGATGACAGGCTCAAGTCTTTGCCTGATAGCGTCTTGTTTGAGCGGCTGGAACCTAAATCGAGTGCATCTCGATATTAAAGCCGGGTTCAGCTTATGAGAGTAATTGGCCAGGATGCAGAACCTGGTATTTTTCGTATATTTTTCAATTACTCTTCTCAATGCATTTTGTGCAACATTAGTCATAGAATCTGCTTCGTCAAGAATAATCAGTTTGAACCCCTGGCTGAATATTTGCATTGTAGAGGCAAAATTCTTGATTTGGTCTCTCACAACATCGATTCCTCTATCATCTGAGGCGTTAAGCTCGAGAACCATATTCTTGTAGTTCTTACCGTATATCTCTCTCGCCAGTGCAATGATGGTGGAAGTCTTTCCCGTTCCCGGAGGCCCATAAAACAGCAGATGGGGCAGCCGTCCATCGTTTACGAATCTTCTCACAATATTGACTACATCGTTCTGCCCATAAACGTCGTCCAGCGAGACGGGACGGTATTTTTCAACCCTAATTATTAGTTTCAGATATGGGGTTAACATACCATGGAAGGTTCTCGCTGCTTCTTTTAGACATGTCGCGTTTTGGTGTAGTTGTTAATGGGCACCTTTATTGTAAATAAATTGTCTATATACCCAAACTGAGTGCGGTTTGCCATAATATGAACCCACATATAAACTAGCGGGTTTCGAGAGTATGCATCCTTTTGCAGCCCTAGGTTGTTTAGGCATTGATTTGTTCTCCGGGAGCTATAATTGAAAGCACGCTATTCTCTTTTCAAAAGATCCTCCCGGAAAGTTCAAAGACTATTTTTAACGAAAGAAAAAAATACTCATCTGAGCATATACCACGAAAGATGAATTTAAATTAATGAATTTTTTGATATAGTCGATTCCATCTAAACGAATCGGAATGATAGGTTCAACTTTCAACCCGTTCAAAGCGAAGAATCAATGCCATGCACAGTAAAAATCCACCAACCCACTTTTGATTTTCTATTACTGCAAGGAAGCGTGAGCCAGGCGCTTTGAAGTAGAAGAAAAAAATGGTAACAAATGAACGGTACCTTGATTGTAGTTTCTTTCTCTTTACGCCCACTGAGGTATCTTCATCATTAAGTTCTACTGGTTCCGCGGTAGTCAATGAACGAAAATATTAAACCTGGAGAGTCAAAGAAGGTTCTCGAAAAGACAAGAACAAAATAAAACTCTCTGTCTTCTTTGCCTCATGCCGCTTCCTCCCTTCATGCTAAATGACGGCCTTTTGCTCTTTTGTTGTCTTTCTTCGAACTTTTCAAATGCATGTTCATGTATGCATGTGTCGCATTCGGATTTCTAGTTCTCATACCTCCTTATCTAAACACACAGCAGAGATGTATTTGGAGCAAGAAGAAAAAAAGTCCCAGATTGAAACAAAGGTTCACATAGCCAAGAGTGTTCTGTTCTGTTCCAAGTATCTTGAGAAAAGAGGGAGTAGTCATGATGATTGGATGCCCCTAGGTGAGAGGCGGGGGCTGAAGGCTTTTGCGTATTCTTCTCGATTAAATTATTCGCTTCCCGTGTTCAAAAGGAGAGATCTATCTTCTTGATCGACTTCCCTCTAATTGTGTACTTTTTCAATTGTTTGATGATCTGTTGACCGTTGAAAATGTGGCAATGGACCTTGAGCATTCGGTAACTTCGTGGGTCTTCCAATGACACGGTCTGCACTCGACTCGAGATAGCTGCCCTACGATCAATATACTTTTATAATCTGCCACAAAAAAGAGCAATTCACTCGAAAGGAATTTCAGAGGTCTACAGCCTTTGTCACTTTATCTAGCTATAAGGAAGGCACCCTCCATTGCATCCAGACATCATGGGTACCATAATATAAGAACTGAAAGCGTATATTTACTACGCTTTCTGATCCTTACTGATCTGAATAAAACTTTCCCACCTTCATATTGAGCCCACCTTTCCCTGTTTCCGTCTGCCTAATCATTGCACTTGACATATATATATATATATCAATTTCTACCCATGATATGAAATGGCTGATTCTCCTTTTTGCGAGCTTGATCCTAGCGATCGAAATAACCCAAGTCCCGGAGCGCGCCCGGTTGACTATGGATCCGAGCTCTGATGATCTTACGGAGTGGCAACCTATAAAGGCCACGATCGGCGAGGGCGAGATCCAGTACTACCAGTTTAACGTGAACGGCTCGCAGCCCGGGCTTTCCCAGTTTTACGAGCTCCTCATCTTCATCTCCGGGAACGTGTGCTCTTTACCTGACTCTCTCCAGGACTCTCCAGATAACAGGTTGAGCATTTTATATACTTTCAATGCCACCGTAATGTACTACGAGGATCTTCGGGTCTACGCTCAACGGCTCGACTTTGAATACGGGTACACGCAAGGACTGGCCACCACTCCGACCGACTCGCCTTACAGTACACTTTATGTAGCGGTTCTAGCGGGGAACCTGACTGAAGGTGCTGAAGGATCCACGCAGTGGTCGTACCAACTGGGGATCTCGCAGAACGATCTTGTGTTCCAATGGGACGACCGGTCGTGGGCAAATGTTCTTGATACCGACTACAACAGCGCGCTTTTTCTAACAGGAAATACTTCTTCCACCATGAATAACTTGACGGGCGTCGGTACAGCAGATAATGAGTATTTTCTAAAAGTTTTCGAAAATGACCCTTCAAATTACTTTGGCTCTTTGAACAGGTCTTGGTGTGCCATCTTGAATGGGAACTCCATCACTGATCAACTCGAGATGACTTCCAGTCTAACTCGCGAGTTTAGCGGTGTGAAGCAGCAGATGTACTTAC